>VYZQ01017004.1:6264-24151 GCA_013400655.1 Mystacornis crossleyi | reverse complement strand
CTGTTCCTAAAAGCAGGGTGAGAAAATAGTTGCCAGGGAGGGGGGGGCTACACCCACTTCTTTCTGCACAGCTAGCTAGCTGCTAAATTGGCATAGACGCACTGTAAAAACTCACCATTTGTAGGTGTAGGTACTGTTGCTTCTGAGAAATAAGGTGGTGGTCTTTTAATTGCTTCAATTGCTTCAATTTGCATAGTTTTAGTTAATTACTTAGGATTATTTTAATAGACGTTGATGTCGCTTGTTGAGACTTAAAAAATNTTTAATAGAATTGTTTCTACAGAGCTTAACTGGTTCTTAACTGCTTAAGCCAATCCAGATGTTTTTTTGAATGTAGCCAGATTTTCACTTCTATCCCATAGGCAGTTATCAATCAGCTTTTTTCTCTGTCTCTGAATAGTGGACCTGTATTGTCATTGGCAATTAGTTCCAATGGAGAACAGTGTTTCAGTGGTGGTATTGATGCAACCATCCAGTGGTGGAACATGCCTAGCCCTAATGTGGATCCATATGATACCTATGGTAAGTACCTTCTGAAAGATAAAGAATTTATGACCATTATCTTTAACGTTATTTTTCCACATGATGTTAATCTGTTCTCTAGAGTTCTTGTGAAGTATCACTGCCGTTTATCAGCTACACTGTGTGCTTTCAACTACTTATGTGTGGCAAACTTTAATTATTTATTCCCACTTGCACTGGTGATGTCCTTTGTGTAGAACTGTAATAGGGAGACTTAGCAATTCCTGAGATTCATGCAGTAAAGAAAAAATTAATCATAACTTATATTTTTGAGAATCAAAAAATTTTGAACCAGAATTACAACTTCTTAATGATTATTTAATTCTTCTGATGGAAATTGACCAGAAAACTAAGATAAGTGTTGTTTGAGTTGTTTGTGGGGTTTTTTGCTGGCTGGTTTGGTTTGGTAGGGGTTTTTTTTGTTTGAGTTTTTGTTTGTTTGTTTTCCTGTTTGGTTGGTTGCTGTTTTTGAGAAGGAAGACAGTGGTTGTGCAAAATGACTTGTGTAATATTCTAGCTGTTGCTTAAACAGCCGGGGCAGGAGGGACATACAACTGTCTTATGTGGAATTTAATTTGTGTTGAGGTACAAGAAATACTTAATGTTTCTTCACTAAAAAGGTTTTATTTCTGAACTTTTTCTTTCCAGAGCCAAACGTTCTAGCTGGCACATTAATTGCTCACACAGATGCAGTCTGGGGTCTTGCTTACAGTGGTGTAAAGAATCACTTACTCTCTTGTTCAGCAGATGGCACTATTAGGTTATGGAACCCACCGGAAAAAATTCCCTGTATTTGCACTTACAATGGAGAGAAAGGTAACTTTTTGCAATGGTTTTGAAAATCTTTTTGTTATGAGGCAGCTGATGATGCATCCAGGCTCATAATCTCCGTTTATCCGAACTAGGTAACAGAGCTAAAGGAGGAAGTTGTAATAAAATAATCACGGTGCTGTAGCATTACTTTAAAGAAAGGAGCAAATTTCTTCTTTAAAGTATGCGCTTAAATGTGTAAACTGCCAGGAACTTCTAGTGTTTCATTCTTTCTAAAGATTTTTTTTGCTCTTTCTAGAGCATGGAATACCCACATCAGTCGACTTTATAGGTTGTGACCCTGCTCACATGGTGGCATCTTTTAACACTGGCAGCACAGTCATCTATGATTTAGAAACATCCCAGTCAGTGGTAATGTTTTCATCACAAGTAGAATCTGGTAAGTCGAGCTCTTCCGTAATAAATACCCATCTTGGATGACGTACCTGTTATATTATATGGTATCTCCTTGTATGATGTAGTAAATAAAAAAAATTTACTCCTCTTCTGCATCATTCAGTTTGAAAGATGGTTAGATGCTTAAAGATACTTGGAACAAACACTGTGGAAAGGTGTTTCAACCCCTCTATTCTGCTCTTGTGAGTCCCTGCCTGGAGTGCTGTGTCCATCTCTGGGGCCCCAGAGCAGGACTGAGTCCTGCTGTTGGACTGAGTCCAGAGCAAGGCCGTGAAGGTGATCCCAGAACTGGAGCACCTCTCCTGTGAGGACCAGCTGAAAGGGTTGGGGTTGTTCAGTCTGGAGAAGGTTCTTGGAACACATTATTGTGATCTTCCAGTACCTAAAGGAGCCTACAAGAAACTTGGAGAAGAATTTGTTTGTACAAGGGCATGTGGACAAGGGGGAATGGCTTCAAACTGAAAGAGAGTCGGTTTAGAATAGATATTAGGAAGAAATTCTTTACTGTGAGAGTGGTGAGGCACTGGCACAGGTTGCTCAGAGAAATTGTGGATGCTCCCTCCCTGGCAAGTGTTCTAGGCCAGGTTGAATGTGGCTTTAAACAGTCTGGTTTAGTGGATGGTGCCCCTGCCTCTGGCAGGGGGATCGGAACTAGATGATATTTAATGTCCCTTCCAGCCAAGCCATTTTATGACTCTCTTAAATGGATTTGAAAGTAGTTAGAGATAGTGAAAGCAACAGTTACTGTTCTCTAAGATTTCTTAGGATTCAGTTGTCTGATTTGTGTATTAAACCCCAGTTTTCATTATATAGCCTTGACATGGAGGATATTAAGACAAATAGGTGAATAATAGGTGAATTAAACAGAATGTTTAGTTCAGTGTAGAATTCTGCACAGGTTGGCATTAAATACACTTTCTTGTGGAACTTTTTAGAAATCCTGTTGCTGCAAATAAAGTGTTACAGAGAGGTATCAAGAATTAATTACGCGTATCTGATGAAACTAGATAGAGGAGACTTCTTTTTGCTAACCTCCTAAAGTGTTTATAAGGAAAACCTCCAGTTGCTGCTCATTCCTTTCTATAAAATGCCATCTAAAAGAGTAATGCAAGGGGAGAATTTGCTTCTCCCCTCTAAATAGTCTAGTTTAATTATTAAGTAAACTTAGAGACTTCAACACAGGTTACAAAACTGTGTAAAAGCTATCTTATAGCCATCTTGTGTAAAGCCTGACATTGAAGTGAGAAGGAACGTCACAATTTGGAGAAATAGCTTTTCTAGTCTGAAGATAGACTTTTACATGGAATCAAGAAAAATTAGGCACAGAAATTAGGATACCAAGATGAGAAAGTTTTTTTTAAAAGGGTATCCTGTAGACTTCTAAAGAGATTTTAAACCATTCATTGTGTAAGTTGAAATTGAAGACACAAATACATCTGTTAAAATCTAAAGGGTTAAGTTGACATCAGTTATTTGGATTCTCTGATCTCATAGAAGTTGTCCTTTCCAACCCAAACCATTCTGTGATTGTCTTTTTCTCTCCCTGCCAGCTAAATATTTTTTGATGTGGAGGTGTAAGAGCTGTGTGCTAAACATATATTACATGTGTTACAGTTTGTTTCTACTTGGCTAGTGCTGCCCTGCTGTACTTGCTGGGTTTTCTCATTCCAGAATCTTTCATGGGTGTAAACTACTTGTAAGCTTTAACTTTACAGTACTTTGCCTAGAGTCTACCTCACTTTGTCCCATCCTGTAAAGCAAGAAGCTTTATTTCTTAGGAGATCCATGGGTCCTAAAATATTCTTTACATAATATTAATTAATATGATAATCTAAAGTGTAATGCTAAAATGCTGTCATTTTAACTTTAACATTTTCTTTAAGGCAAATGAATATTCTTTTATTTTATTTTCAGGTGTACAATCAAATAATCACATTAACAAGGTAGTAAGTCATCCCACACTTCCTGTAACTATTACAGCACATGAAGATAGACACATCAAATTTTTTGACAACAAAACGGGTAAGGATAANATCCTGTATTATACTTAAGTTGTTGATTAAGTTTATAAAACAGAAAAGGATCTGGAAGAAAGAGGGTAAAGAAGGCTATAGGGGAAAACTGCACTGTCTGTCATGACAAAAACGTTGGAATAATTGTAAGAACAAACTTAAACTTCTATTTGTGAAATTACCTGTCACTTCCTACATGTTATCCTATCAAAATTGGAAGGAAAAAAAAATCAAGCTCACCTAAAGTAAGCACGTGCAAAACCCCTGTTTAAAGTATGTTTGGTTTGGGCCCAGTAGGGGGTAGTGTTCCTGGGATTTTTGTTTTCTAAAGGAAAACGCTGAATGTTTTTACTGCTTTGCATCTGCCATAAACGTATGTATTTGAATTGTGGTCATTAAATGCATTGCGTTGATGTTGCTGAAATGAAGATTTATTACTTCAAATAAACAAAGAATAAGGAAAAAATCTGCATGAAAAATAATTGGGTCAAAGACAGGAAACAGAGGGTAGAAGTAAATGGTCTTTTTGTGGAATAAAATATTGGCAGATCTGGAGAGATCAGCAATAGCTCAGTGTAACGAGTCATCTGAACCCAGAACCGTATATTGGCAGTTAACTGACATTCATTAATTCAGGTTATTAAACAGGAAGGCTGGCAAGGNTAAAGCAAGAAGCTTTATTTCTTAGGAGATCCATGGGTCCTAAAATATTCTTTGCATAATATTAATTAATATGATAATCTAAAGTGTAATGCTAAAATGCTGTCATTTTAACTTTAACATTTTCTTTAAGGCAAATGAATATTCTTTTATTTTATTTTCAGGTGTACAATCAAATAATCACATTAACAAGGTAGTAAGTCATCCCACACTTCCTGTAACTATTACAGCACATGAAGATAGACACATCAAATTTTTTGACAACAAAACGGGTAAGGATAAAGAGAACCTAATTTGTATGAATGTTTAAAGAAATCTGGATGAGATCGGGAGAATCCGTTTGTAGAAAACTTACTAGTGGTGTAGTCTTACACAAAACAGAACTTCTGGTTCTAAGATTAAACCTCTTCAGTACCTTCTCTGTGAAAAAATGATATCTGTTGCAGTTGTGACTTCAGCAGTCAGAAGTCACTCTCAAAACAGGCAGAGATAGTTGTGAGGGACAAGAAAATGGTCTTTAATTTAGAGTTTTCNATGTTGCTGAAATTAAGATTTATTACTTCAAATAAACAAAGAATAAGGAAAAAATCTGCATGAAAAATAATTGGGTCAAAGACAGGAAACAGAGGGTAGAAGTAAATGGTCTTTTTGTGGAATAAAATATTGGCAGATCTGGAGAGATCAGCAATAGCTCAGTGTAACGAGTCATCTGAACCCAGAACCGTATATTGGCAGTTAACTGACATTCATTAATTCAGGTTATTAAACAGGAAGGCTGGCAAGGAAGAACTGGAGATCTCAATAGACATAAAAGCAGGCAAATTAAATTTCATGTGGATAAATGAAATGATACATGTAAGGAAAAATAAACATTGTAATATAAGATAATAGTCACTTGGGCTGACTGTTCGTATTCGAAGTAAAACCTTGGAGTTGCAATAAGAGGTTGGATAAAAATACCAGTTTGTTGCTTAGCAGTTAGAATGGCAAAATGCGTATTAGAAGGAGGGAAAAGAATAAAAAGCAGAAGGGAACATTTTTAATACCTTTTTATGAATACTTTGAATGAAGTCTTCCTTGTCTCAAAAGGGATATAGCCAAATTAATGTGTTTCAGAAAACGATTAAAAATATGATCGAACATCTTCAGTAGCTTTTAGCTTCTTCAGGAAGAATCTTAGAAACTAAATAGACTGAGACTCTTCAGGAAGGCAAACAACTGAACAAAGCTGATATACTTTCTTCATGTTGGTCATGGTCTTACAGGGATTCATTTGCTCTCTTTTTCAACACGTGAGCTGAGGTTCAGTTGCTAATCCCCAACAGGTGACAGGCTCAAAACAGAAAAGAGGTGGTGGTTCTTCTGTGCAGTTAAACATTCTGAACTCCTTCCAAAAAGTATCGTGAGGTGCTAAAAGATGTTATTAAGAGTCCAGGAACAGAGGTCAACAAAAAGAAATGATAGCATTAAGAGTATTTGAATGCAGAGTTAACCCTTCTGGTTTGTGACGTAACCAAACAGTTAATTGTTAGAAGCTGGAGAGTATTTTGGGCAAGTATCACCTATAGTTGCCCTATTTTTCTCTCCTAGCAATGACAGAGATAGATGGACCATTGGTATGGATTTGTAAGTCTTGTTTTACAAAGCTTCATTAACAGTGTCTCCTACTGGGGCAGTTATTAGGACATTTAAGGGACTAAAAATTGAGGTTCTCACCCAGTCATTTTAGGTCTTCATTGTTGTTGCTGCCAATAAAGATGCCAAGTGGATAAAAAGATTGCTTACACTGAGGATACATTTTTGACAGTTGTGTGTCATTTACACTTGTGTTGATACAAGAGTCTGCAGTTGAAACATCATAATTTCTAACGGAATAGGACCATTCAAACATTACTGGAATCTAAATAAGCATGTTATCTTATTTTGCATATAATGGGAACAAGTTGGTTTTTTTCAATAAACAATACTTCACAGGAAATTTACTGTTTATTTTTCTCTTAGGTAAAATGATCCATTCTATGGTTGCTCACTTGGATGCTGTCACAAGTCTAGCTGTCGATCCTAATGGAATCTATTTAATGTCTGGAAGTAAGGGGCTTTTTCATATTCTCTATGTTCTCTGTAAATTTTGCATTTATGGTGCACTGAATTTCTGACAAATAAAATGTCTTTTTCTTTTCTTTCTTTCCTAAACAGGCCATGATTGTTCCATTAGGTTGTGGAATTTGGACAGCAAGACCTGTGTGCAAGAAATTACGGCTCATAGGAAAAAGCTGGATGAATCAATTTATGATGTAGCATTTCATCCTTCAAAAGCATATATTGCCAGTGCAGGAGCTGATGCCCTTGCCAAAGTATTCGTGTGACATAGCAGAACATACCTGCATCATAACAGCAGGTCTGTTTGGACAAAAAAGAGGGAATGCGTCACTGCCATCAATTATAAGGTTACCAATAAGACACTACATCTGATCTGCCTGGGTGAAGGCTCTTAAGTGGGGCAGGTATTAAGTTGGTGAAAAGTCACCACATCCTGAACAATGTCAGGCTCATTCATTTAACTGTAATTACTGTATTTGGGGGGGTGGGGACAAATACAAAAAAGAAAACCAGTATTTGTAGCCTTGACTGGATATGAACTGAGCGTATGTCTGTTCTTTAGGTGTCTTTAAGCAAACGTGGAGTCTGATCTTACAAAAGACTTTTATTTTGGACTCTGTGTGCTGCCTTAGGGTTAGGAATGTGGTGCTCTTGTGGGGGGAAGTGAGCTCCAAGAGTAGCTTTCTTTTCATCTCTTAGTAATCTTCTGTTTATCAGTTGAATGCCACAGATTCCCCTTTTAAACTTTTATTTTGCTTTAAAGAAAAGGAAATTTAACTTAAAATATTTTAGCATTAGTTGCACAAAATGTTTGGATAAAATTCTAGTTTTTATAAGTCTTTTTATATATTTAGCCTGTCACAACAGTGCTCAAGATTGTATTGATAATGTTTTTCTGCATTATAGAACCCTAAAACACAGAGATCTCACTGACCCGCTGCCGTGTAACCACAATCTTCCCTTCTTTTGCCTAATACAGCTCAGCTAAGTCCTTGCTTAAGGATGCTAATCATCATCGCATAACTGTCTTCATAAATAAAGGACTGTAAAATGTGTTCAAATGAAACACAGAGGGGTTAACACCCCTGAATGAACTCTTAAAAAAAATTAATCTTGGCATCCTATCACTATGTGATATTTTGTACATCTTACTGTATTTACGAGTTTATTTATCAAGGATTACCCATCTTGCTAATGGCCTATTGTTATTTATTTCACTTTTTGTTGGTCTTTATATCCTTTTATGTAGTGTGTTAAAGGGCCCTGTATATCTGTTATGGCACTCTTTGAACAGTCTAAAATAGATGAGAAAATGGGACGTTTGATAATTCTAAAGTTGCAAACCAAGAAATTCTTTTTCCTCTGGTTAAGTACCTGGAGTGGAGTTGATTCCAGAAAAACAATCTTGTTTCAGAACCTTTGGAGTGAAAATTATTTTTATTTGCATTTCAAATAGAATACAAAAGTAGTTAATTCAAGATTCATAAATCTGCTGTGTTTTGACTAGTTACTCCCTGCTTTTATTTTATTTTTCAGATGTGCTTCAGTTTATGGTGTAACTAAAAATTTTGTTTGTGTAATGCATGATTAATACAAAAAAGTATTTTTTCTAGTCTTCCACAAAACTTTTCTGATCAGTTTGCGAGTTTTGATGAGTTTTGTAAGGTTTCTGTTTTACAAACTATGAATCAGCAAATTTTTAAGATTGTACCACATAGCAAAAGTACAGCTGTTGAAAAATAATGTATATAAAATGCATATAATAAATATTAAATGGTGTACCTGTATGTTACTGTTGGCTACATTATTTTGTGTTGCACAGTTTGAAAGAGTCATTCTACAAATTACTAAATTAGGTCTCAATTTTAGCAAAATGACCATTTGTTTATTACGCTTATAAGCTGCTTTGCTTTTGCGAGATTGTAATAGTTGTCTGGATGTTGACCAACTGTTCAGTTTCAAGCAGCAGTACCCACATATAGGAACATGTTTCCACGATGTTTTAAAAGATTCTTACAAGAACAAATTGAAAATTGCTAGTGTATTCTTACAGCCCTTATAAGATGATAATCACATCGTTTTTCATTATCTTTCCATGTGAAGGGGTTCTGAAGTGATTTAGGAGCCAGAAAGGTACTCTGTTTTTATTTCAAACTGCCACTGAATTGTTGTGTTGAATTAAAAAAAAAATCTAAATGCCTAAAATTTGCCCATATATCTTATCTTTGTCCGTTTCTTCCCGTTTCTTCCCAAGTCCTCCCATACAAGATGACTCACAAAAGACTAAACTGAAGGTCAGCATTTATCTATTCTGTGATGAGTCACTTTGCTCAAAGTGTATCAGCAGAAACAGAATACCACAATATGAATATTTTCATGTAAAGTAGTATGTTTAGGTAAAAGTTAACTAAAGCTAGAACATGTTCCTGTAAGTGGTTTAACTGCATTGTTCCATGTAAGTTTCCAGTTTTCCAGTAAGATTGTATTTCATGCCATCTCATGTCAAGACATTTAGAATTAAAAAAAAAAAAAAAAAAATGGAAAGAGGTGCTCATGGTAGGCAGAATACTGCAGTTATATTTTGGAAATAATTTTGTTTTAGTAATAATGTTGCATTGCTTGAAATGTTACAGTAAATTATAATTGTGTAGGAATTGGAGAATTTTGTCCTTTATCATGAAGATTGAGGTGAGGCCTTTCAGTAATTGCTTGTAGGACACTAAGACTTTACTTTTGAAAGTAACATTCAGCTGATTTGCACTTTTTGTTCCTTCCAGTCTAAAGCATTCAACTAATCAACAGACAAGAGAGTATTTGAATTTTATTGGAAGTAATTTCATAATCGCCTTTTCTGAAGCCAAACATTGTTTCTGGCAGCTTTTCCAGACTGCTGCATTTTAATGCTTAAATAAAATGTGATTGTTTAATAAACATTACCATGCATAACACTTACTTTTTTTTTTTAATTGTATTAAAATTGAAATGATAAAACCAAAAATATTTGCTTATTTTCCTTAATTGAAATCTTAATGGTCATCTTAGTTCACTAATGACAAGTGGATCAAATGCTGTAGTGAGAAATCATTTATTGAATATTACCAATAATTTCTAATACAGTCTTAGTTTATTGGCTGTGGGGTATAACATGCTAAAACCTCTATTTGTTGGTTTTGAGTTTTTTCAAACAGAAGAGCTGTAGTACTGGTGATGGGGAAAATGATAGTGCTGAAAGAATTGGTTTTATTTTGCAAAACACCTCAGCTTTTGAAACTACTTACTTCTCTTCTGTGATACCCAAAGGACTGGTGCTCAGAGCCTGAATGGAAAGGTATCTGAATGTGTTTAATAATAGGTTTAGCATTTAGAGTGTGATTGATGTTAACAGACTTAGTCTCCATCTTGCTTTTTGTTGCAGGAACTGATTTAAGCAGATCAGTGGTGACTGTAGTCCACTATAGCATAAGTAGTAATATGCAGTCCACATAAATAGCAAATACACATGAAAAACAGAGTAACAAGCCTTGGTTAAAAACCTTCCCTAATTTAGAAATAGTAAGGACAGTTTATTTGCCAGGAGAAAATTGGTATCAGAGGCCATCCATTTCACATATTGTATGCTAATTTATTTTGAAACTGGTAGCACGCTCTGTCCAGGCATGCTCTTATTATTATGTGCTTTAATTTACTTTAAAACTGATAGCACTCTGCTCCCGCACTTCCCATCTCACATCAGTGGCAAGCCCCTTGGTCACACAGTGCTGAATGCTTGCATTTTTGTTCTGTTTGATTTCATAGGCTCATAGGAAGGCCTGGGATGGAAGGGACATTAAAGATCATCTAATTCCAAGCCTGTACCCCCACCATGGATAGGGGCAGCTTCCACCAAACAGGTTATTGCCCCATCCAACGTGGCCTTCAACGCTTCCAGGGATGGGGCATCCACAGCTTTTCTGGGCAACCTGTGTGCCAGTCACTCACTACCCTCATAGTACAGAATTTTTTCCCGGTGCCTAACCTGTTCTCTTTCAGTTTGAAGCTGTTTCCCCTTGTCCTGCCACCACGTGATCATGTAAAAAGTCCCTCTCCTGCTTTCTTACAGGCTCCCTTCAGCTACTGGAAAGCCATAATTAGGTCAGCCCAAAGCCGCCTCCTCTCCAGGTGGGCCAGCCCCAGCAGTCTGAGCCTTTCCTCCCAAGAGAGGTGCTCCATCCCTCTGATCATCTGTGTGGTCCCTCCTCTGGACTTGCTGCAGCAGGTCCATGTCCTTCCTGTGCTGGCACCCCAGAGCTGGATGCAGCACTGCAGGTGGGGTCTCACCAGAGCAGAGCAGAGGGGCAGAATCCCCTCCCTCTCCCTGCTGGCCACGCTGCTTTGGGTGCAGCCCAGGACACACTTGGCTCTCTGGGCTGGGAGTGCCCCTGGCTGGGTCGTGTCCAGCCTCTCACCCAGCAGCACCCCCAAGTCCTTCTGGGCAGGGCTGCTCTCCATCTGTTCATCTCCAGCCTGTGTTGATGCTCGGGGTTGCAGCACCTTGCAGCACCTTGCACTTGGTCTTGTTAAACCTCAGGAAATTCCCATGGACCCTCTCCTGGAGCTTGTCCATATCCCTGTGGATGGCATCGCGTCCCTCAGGTGTGTCAACCACACCACTCAGCTTGTCACTGCAGTGCGTGTGTGTGTGTGTATACACGTGTATTTATATTCTGCTTTTAAGAACTTTAAAAAAAAAGAAATAAAAGCAGAAGGCTTCAGAATTGTTTTGAAATGCTACTTCTGAGATGAGCAAGAAGGAGTGTAACTGCTAACAAATAGCAGCTTACCCATTTAACATCTTCATCTGTGAACATCGTAACAGGTGACTTCAGTTACATGGAGAATAGCTGTAGTGTTGTGTTATTTAAATCTTACCAGTGCTGGAAAGCTTTTCATACTCATTTTAAATTGATTCAGTTAAAATCTTCCTAAACTAAAGAATCAGTGCTATGAATTTATATATATATTTGTAAAACTAAGAATACAGGTAGGAATTTAATGGTGATCTTGCACTAGCTGTGTGGATTAAAGGCTGCCTCTTTTAAACCGAGTATTACTGGGAGCTGTATTTGTCTTAGAAAATTTACAAAGTATTGATATTGACCCATTCTTTTCAAGGCATTAGTGCCATTTGTAAAGAGATGGTCTTTCAAATAAAAATGAAGGTAATGGTAGTGAAATTGTTAATGTGCTGTTAGAATTGTTTATTGCTGTTATGAAAGATAGGTTTGAGTTTTATGACCTCTATAGATGAAATGCTAAATTCTGCTTCAAAGAGTACTGGATGCCTTAGAATAAGTATTTCACTTGGTGTATTGGAGACCATTTAACCTGAAAGGAGAACACCACCATAAGACAATGATTTGCAGCTCAGGTTCCTTTCAGACATAAATGGAATAGGCTGTGTGATCATTTTTTAAAATTATTAGTATGAGCAGTTTTCACAAGGGGAGCATTTTGGAGTAGAGCATTTGTTATAAAGATTCTTAACTCTGTTCAGTCTTAAGCATTTATTAGTGCCAGCTGACTTGCCAACTTCCTTCTTCCATCTGCTTTTTTCTTTCAGCTTTTTTTTGAAAGTTTCAGAGGCTCCAAGGGGAGGAAAGAGTAGCTTGTATAAACGTTAGGTTGTGAGTCTGTGCGTAATCTACAGAACTTCCATTTGAATTTTAGCTGAGAGGATGACTTGATAAGCTCGGTGCAGTCTTGTGGCCCACCCACCGTGGGTGGAGGGAGCAGCTGGGGCTGGCTGGGCTGTAGTGGCCGCTTCTAGCCTGAACAGGGCAGGGCTGCAGGAGTCCCACAACAAGCTGTGAGGAGGCAGGGCAGGAGGGGTTTTGCCTTCTGTGCCTTCAGACATCGTGGTGTTGGCAGAGAGGGAGAGCTGCTCGTGTTGTCCACTGTCGGTCACATATCCTTGACGTGTTTCCTGAGGCTTTTCTCCACCTCACCGTGGCTTGCCATGTGGCTGTTGGGAAGCTGTCATTGATCCTGGTGAACCTGGAGTGACCTGTTGCATCTGGGCACTTCTCAGACCGTGCCTGCTGGCTGCTGGGGTTTTGCTTGTGCACAGCAGCTGGCCTAGAGGACGAGGTTTTCATTCATGAAAGGAAGGCTGCCCAAGGTGATGGTATTCGTGGGTGGCTTTGTGGTGACTGGCCTTGTTGGCTTTTTTAAGCACCCTTTTTTGCATTGTTTCAGGTATCTCTCTCCTCCCCAGTTGCTCTTTTGTACCTTGAAATGGGTTGATATCTGATTTTTATTTTATCTTAGTATATGGGGCTTTCTTTTCTAAAGAAAGAGCTACTTATTTGATTAGGGGCATCTCGCATCTAAGCTCTTGTGAGACTTACAATGCAGTGGGAATAAAGAGCTCTTGCTTCATGCAGAAGTAGTATCTTAGTTCTCTGAAATCTCAGCAATGGTGGGAGGAAAACAATCAGACCCAATTTCCCTGTTGGGGAAACACCCAGTGTGCGGCAGGGCAGGGAGGAGGGTGCTGGGTGTGCAGAGCAGGCTGCTGCAGCGCAGCTGTTAGGCGGTATCAGGCCTCTGGGAGAAGGGCAGTGGGCAGCTGGGGACAGGAGCTCAGAAGCGGGAAGCTCTTGGCGGAGCCTTCAGCTGCTCTGCATGCACTGGCCCTGTGCTGGAGTCTGAGTCATGGCTCTGTCTTATGTACCCGGTGTTTCAGGTGGACTGGCTGGTAGCCAGAGATTTTCCCTGGATTCCCTCTGCTGGAGTGTTCTGGTGTTACTTAGAAATACTATTGCACCTTAATGACAGCTGGTCTTTTAAAATACTGATACATCCTCATTTCTAGGGTAGATGTTTGCAAAAACAGGAGCTGTGTGTTGGCTTCTTGAATTACTGATGTGACTCCCTTGCCTGAGATAACCCAGGTGACTGACTCTGCTAATCTCAATAAACAGTTTTTTGTTAAGATTTAGCTGACACATGCTGTACAGAACTTCCTAGAGGCTGGAAATATTTTCCCCAGTTTGACTGACCTAACACCTGATGGTTTCCATGGTGCACATGCATTATATTCTGTCAGAAGCCTTTTTTTGGCAGATACTTAGGCTTAACAGAGGCAAGTGATCATGGTCACTTTCCCCTAATTGTTTGTGTTAGTCTAGTCTCTTTTTAGATTTGAGCAAATCTGACCATTGGGGAGTAAATTCCTTGTTTATGTATTTGCTACCAACATGCTGTGCCAGACAGATCTGGGTTTTTTTCTAAACTGGCTCCTAGTCCTCACCAGAATTAGTTCAAAAAATTTATGTATCTCACCTAATTTAGAATGCTTAGATGGGAGAAAACTGTTTTCCCATCTACGTTTTCTAAGCAAGTAGTATATTCTTAAAATACCCAGGGGTGTCAAGAGAATTCCAGAAACTACATAACTGTGAATTTGCTTTTCATTTGAAAAAAATTCTATTTTAATTATATTGTTTGATTTGGAACTTACCAAAAATTTGAAAGTGCTAAGTTAGTAATTTTTGTGATTTTCCCATCTAATTTAAAGTATTCTCCTAAATCTTGCCAGTCTTTTTCTCAATCTTTTGACTTCTTGTTGTCTCTAACTTGTATTCTTTGGCAGATAATTGTTTATCGTACTTGTAATCTGATCACATCCACCAGGGCAGAAAAATAGTTTTATATCCCTTTGCTTACATTCTGCTATACTCCAACTGCCGTTAAGTAGTAAAGGCCGTATCTCACTTCAGCGAAGGTTGGAAAAGTTTAGTTAACGTTTGCTAGCAAAAACAGCAGTGCAGGATTCCCATGCTGGTGTCTTAGGAGCTGGTCCAGTATGAAGTTCAGCTGTAGGTTCAGTTCTACGCCGAGGCTGAGGGTCTGTTCAAGCTGACAGCGCCGGGCTCCCAGGAGAGTGCCCTCAGCATGAGCCTTGGCTCCTTGGCAGCGGGGAGCGATGCCCCCTGCTCCTTCTGGCTGTGGCAAACAAACAGGCAGAGCAGGCTCCTTCCCTTTGTCGTCCTGGGATGGCTAAAGATCAGCTGACCCTGCTGCTGTTTACGGGCAACTGCCCTGGGTCTGGAATGCAGAGACAAATAGGACACAGTATTTGTTCGTATATAGATGCAGATGGATGTAAACAAATTATAGAGTAATAAAACAATAAATACCCTTCATTTCATGAAAGCGGCTTATGATCACTAACACTTCACTAACCAGACTTGATTGTTTGAAAGGAAAGGAAATTTTGATCCTAATGAGATTAAATTTAATGTGGTCGTTTGCTTCAAAGCAGAGATTAAAACCTGGGATTTAATCATAGACAGCAAGTTTTCAGGACCTATTCTTCCTTCAGCTGGAACTAGAGGCAAAATTCTTGAAGCCAATGAGGGCAAAAGAATGCGTGCTCCAGTTGGTTGACATATATGACTGAAAAGTTTCTCATACTGCAGTTATAAACTGTTCACTGGAAGTTTCCATGTGTTTGGTGTCTCTGTTTGGAGAACAGGTGATCACAAGATATTCAGCCACGTTCTGCTTCCACTTCTCAAGAATACCACTTACGTTTACTGTCCCAGGACCAAACCAAAACCATTAGTTTTATTAGACTGGGGATTTAAGTCCCCAGTTTCCAGGCAGTTTGTTTAAGAATAAAGTTGATCATCCTTGACAGTGTGCTCAGGCCTTCTGTGACACTTGCATGGAACAGAGAAATTTTCTGTCATCTTTGTGGCTTTGATGCTTTCTGGCGCCAACTTACCCTTCAGCCTCATGAAAGGAAGGAAAGTGCTGACAAAACTGGTGGAGCTAGGTTGAGAGTTGCCCCAGAAGAAAAAAAGCTTAAAAGCAAGACATAAGAAGTTGTCCCCAGTTTTCTTCTTCAGAACAGGGAAGGTGAAAATATCTGTATTTTATGGGGCCATGCCTCATAGAAGGGAAAGCTTATGTAGCAGCACTAATATGAAATGCAAATAGAAGTAATTAAAATATTTATGGAAGAATCTACTGTTCTGATGAGACTATACTAATGTGCCAAAACCCCAACCCTGTTCTTCTTTCTTTCTTCCCACTTCAAAATTGCTTTTTGAGTTGTAGAGGATTATAATTGTTGGCTTTTGATGCAAATGATTTTGGCTTGTTTCTGCATAGCTCTTTATTGGCATTGATTTTTAAAAGGCATGTTAGGATGGTCTTTGTTTTGGGTCTTTCTCATTCCTTGCTGATTCAATATAAATAGTTTCACAATGATAATAAAGATTAGTCAACTTCTGAGACTCATTTTGCATCCTGCTTAAGGGTATAATATAGAAGACTTTTGCTACCAGATTGCAGGTCTGGCTGTAGGAAGATTTCTCTGCAGTTTAGTGACCTTCAATCCTAGACTGTATACCTGCTTTTCATAGATACTACACTTGTCAGAGCTAGAAGCAGCCGGGCTATCATGAGATGTATACACAAGGTGATTCATGGTAAAGAGAGGACCTAAATGCCCAAGATTTGTGCAAGGTGCAAAATTGGAGGTGCAGGAAATTTGTAATCAGAATCAGAGACACTGGCCTGAGTTTCCTTCTAAGACTGAGAAAGACATACTGCCACTGACAAAGGAAGTCATGCTCCTTTCTGTTATAAAATAGCCTCTGAGTGGAAAATTTACCCAGGAAAGGTCTTGTGGCAGGGAATGCTTCCAGTGCTCAGGCATATGTCCTAACCAAAGCATGGCTGTGGGTTGTAGCTCTTTCTGGAAGTTATCGTGGTACAAAAAGGGATTTCAATTATTTACGACAGCAAATTAATAAAACTTTGTAAATTTAAGTTCCTCTAAGTGGGAAGGATGAGTTTTGAAATGTGTTAACTACTATTTCATGTAAAATTCAAAACAGCTGAATGGGAGTTACAGGTAAGTATCTAAATCCCTAACTTCAGAGTTTTCTACTCTGTTCTAAATGAAGGAATTTTTTTTTTTTTTTTAAATGTTGATGTGATATGTCATCAGGGCTGGGACTGTAAATCTGAGGCCCCCTGAGTCTGAGTACTGTTCAGGAAAATGGGGCATAGAAAATCACAAAGTGGTTTCAGTTGGAAGGGACCTTTTAAAAAAATCAAGTAGTCCAGCCCCTTTACACTGGTTTTCCTCAGTCTCACAAGAGAACAGAACTGATCCCCTGCAGACCATATTCTTGACTGACCGCCCTAAATGTGCAGCAGTTTTTCCCACTGGAGTTTGCATAACTGATGGTAGCTGCAGCTCTCTTCCTGTTCTTTGTACTGCTTGCTCCAGCAGTCTAAGGCTGAATCCTTGTCTGTGGCTTTACTTACCTTGTTAAACAAACCAGAGTTTCAAACCATGTCTGCTACCCTTCACCATGCTGTTCCTCCTCCAAATTTCCCTTCTACTTACAGCACAGGCCACATCCTTTCCACCCTGCCTCTCTATCTCACCACATCTCAATCCTTTTATCCTTGTCCCACTGATGTTTTTCCCAGATTGAAACTGTGCTCACAAATGCTTGCTGGCACATAAACATTGTATTTTTTAAAAAAGTATTTTCTGTACTCCCTGTCTGAGTGTAATATGAGTGTATGAAGGGTGCAGGTAACATGGCATCACCATTCCTGTTAAATGGAAATACGTGGACACTTAGCTCTGCAGCTTTCAGTGTCCCAGGGATGCAAGCCTGCTTTTTGTCTGATGAGTGAATGACATGAGTTAAAGCTGCCTATTTCTTTGCAAAGTAGGAGGGAAAATGTGATTCTATCCGCCAGCATACAATCTATATTCAGAAGATTTCACTAGCATCATACCTAATATGAACAATGACTAAAACTTTGATATTGACTCATTCAAATTAAAATATTTGTAAAAATAAAACCCTTATTATTTGAGGATGATTTGGGATTTAAGATAAAACAGTTAGGAAGCATCACGTACAACTTACTCAAGCTATACTACATGAGGTTCATCATAAAAAGACTTCTAAGTTATGAGATATTAAAACAGATAGCAGCAGTTCCAGGTTTCTTGCAATATGTATTTCTATTAAAAGTTTACAAACTAAATGAATTAAATTTTTGCACAAAGTTGATATGAATTTATACAGCAAAAGCTTAATACTCTTATCTATAAACACATAACAAAATTAAGAGTAACAATTACTAGAAAAATACAAGGCATCTTTGCCATTTATGTTTAGAGTAATATATAGCCAGTTATAAGTTATTAAAAAGTGCACAGCAAAAGCCCAGTGAATACAATCCCTTCTGTGCCACTCTGTAACTACTAGAAATTTTACAGTCAATAGTGGGGGAGAGGAAAAAAGGGAAACCCCAGATTGATAGGGAAAGTGCTGTTTTGTTTT
>VYZQ01017002.1:35161-62217 GCA_013400655.1 Mystacornis crossleyi | reverse complement strand
CACTCCAGCACCTCAGTGTCCTTCCTGAATTCAAGAGACCAGAGCTGAACACAAGACTTGAGGTGTGGCCTGTCCAGTGCTGAGTACAGGGGGACAATCACTTCTCTGGTCCTGCTGGCCACACTGTTGCTGATCCAGGCCAGGATGCCATTGGCCTTCTTGGCCACCTGGGCACTGCTGGCTCATGTTCCTCTAGCTGTCAACAAGCACCCCCGGGGCCTTTTCCACTGGACCAATTTTCAACCACTCTGCCCCAGCCTGTAGCTCTGTCTGGGGTTGCCGTGACCAAAGTGCAGGATCCAGCCCTTGTTCTTGCTGAATCTCGTGCTGTTGGTCTCAGCCCATTGATCCAGCATGTCCAGGTCCCTCCGCAGAACCTTCCTACTCTCCAGCAGATCAACACTCCCACCCAGCTTGGTGTCATCCTCAAGTCTGCTAATTTGTGAGTCATGCCCCAATCTGCATGATGCAGAAGGTATCTGTTGCCTGGCCCAGCATACAGGGGAGAGGGAATTCACTCTCCCTATTAGAGTATAAGCAGGTTAACCATTTTCTCCTCCTTATCATTCAGTACACACATCCCTGCCGCAGTTGCATTATATTAACTGTAACATCTCTCAACTTTGAAAATAGCAAGGAAAGAAATGTATCCTTGTACACTCAGAGTGGCATTGCCACCACTACAGGTTACTGAGCTGACTACATCACTAATATGAAAGTTACTTTCAGGAAGCTCTGTGTTTCTGCAGCTAGAACTTTCCTAATGAAGTCCTCTAGCAGATTTTACAAATGCACTGCAACTTAGGCTATTCAGGCCAGATACAGTACCCAGGGCAGCTCACTTGAAACTCGTTTTTTGAATCTCTGTGCTGTATTGCTATGTGCTGCATTAATTGTGCCCCCAAAGGTCACATGTTTCCAAACAGTATATTCAGCATTATTTTTAAAGGATTAGTGGTGTGGGGTTCAGTATATTGTTGCATGAATTCTGTCTAATTATTAAGTACATGTGACCAATTGCTTTAAGTCTAAATAATGAAAGCTGAAAAACACAATACTTTCCTGGCTCCAGTGTTTTTTAATAATTAACTACAGTGTTATGAGACCCATTTCATGCTACCAGCTTTTAAGCAGAACAGCATGATGTCTTCAACAGAAAATTCTAATTTAAGTGTGTGCTATCAAATGCTCTAATGTTTTCAGTCAGGTTTTAAAGTGAGATTGCAACATGTTTGTAGAAACCCCCTTTAAATCAGTGGGTTTAAGCACACTGGGTCAGGCTCTAAGCATCTGACCTTTTTTCTGTTAGTTGCTGGGAGATGCAAGAAAACACAGTAGGATTGACTGGATTTAGTTTTCAGGGTAACAATTAATAGAAATTCTGCCAGTGTGTGCTGACACTGAGGTTTCATGTTAATCGTTAGTGAAGTTCTGCTTTTCAAGCCTCCTTCAGGTAATAATGAGTGACTTAACATCATGTACATCTTCTGGCTTTCCTGGTTTTGTAGTTATATGTCCTATGTATGTCCTCTCTTTGTGCGGATAAACACATTCCCTCCTTTAAGGAGGTTCATGTTTTAATTTCTAAGAACTAGAAGTTGAAAATAGGGTCCTGGAAGAGTGAGTCAGAATATGTCCCCAGACTGGTCACCTACATTTGTTATCAAGTAGTGAAGTTATGTCTGGTTGTTTGTCTTAAACAACAAGCATGCAAGCAGAGAGTGTCCTGTGACACCCCCCACATTACACCTGTGTGAGACCTACAGCACTAACTGTAAGTCTTTCATCTCTCATCTGCAGTCCTTGCCTATCATCAGCTGAAAGTACAGGCTCAGTTTGATAGAGAACACTTGATTCATGTGGCATATTGGTGTCAAGAGAAACATGGAATATATAAAGCAAGACTGATACTTATAAAGTAGGCTGTGAGAATTTCCTGAGTTTAATTCATGTTCGAATTACAGTGCCAGTTATGGAGAAACATCCCATCTGTATTTTTTGTTTTTTCAGTGCCAAAGAGCCTACCACAGCCCCTACTAAATTTTTCCAGTAGTTGGTTACTGTTAGAATAAACACAGATTGATTTGACCACATTGATCTAGCTTTAAAATCAGTCTCTGAGCTACCTTTGTAAGGTAAATGAACAAGCTCAATGTTACAAGTTTACTAGTTTCATTATGTCATTATATAGGTACTTTATACATATAAATTAACATAGTTTTTAAATCACAGCCAGTTAAGAAAAAATAACATTTCCTTTCTTATTTCTTGCATACCTTCCATAAAACCCATCAACCAGGTTATCCTGTCACTGATGCTGTGCAATTCCCCTAGGGATGGTTATTGGATTTCGTAGATGTAACTGAAAGGCAAGTGTGGCCCTTTATGTATGTTGGCAGGCAAAGAGCATCAGAAGCATTTTTGCCTTCAGGATAATTGCAAAATTGTTTCCTTTTTTTTTTTGTCATCCACCCATGATGCCATCTAATTTGATGTTCCTTGGCTGCTAGCTGTTAGCCTCATTAACCTTACTTGATAGAGTGTTCCAACATTTATGATTCTCATGTGAAAAAATGCTTCCTGATGGTTGGAATTTGTTTTTCTTTAATTTCTACCTTTGCCCTCTTGTCCTATTATGCATACTAGGCTGAAAATAGTAACTTGAGATTGGTGTGCCTACTTCTTACAGTGTAATGAATTCCAGTTAATTCTCTTGCCTTTTCTTTCTCTTAAGTAGTCGTGGTGATTTAAAATGATTTAACTAACAATCCTACTTATTTTCACTTAGGTCTCTTGTGTTTTTACATTTAGTTATAGTTTTTCTGTGAAAGGAAAAGAGGAAATTTGGATGTGTATAATTCATCACTTGGCCTATTTCCACAAATGTAATATGACCCTGGTGTTGTTAACTTTATTGTCTGACTTGGCATGTGGAGTAGGGCCAATGCAATCTTCCTGTGGGCAGCAGAACTTGAAATTTGTAAGGTTAAAATTTCATCAGTCAATGCAGTTTCACTCTACAGAGTGGCAAAATCCCAATTCTTAAATCTAAATCCATTTCAGCTAGCTGTGACGATCATTGTCAAATCTGCAGTGGTAAGAAGTGTGAATTTAATCCCCATTCACAAATAAAAGGGTTTTTTCCCCTTTTTGGGGTCATACAGAAACTCCTGTATTCTTGCATTCTACACTGGTAGCAACAGATCTTCCCATCCAGCACAGGTCAGCACTAAAAGTACCATTGCAAAGACAGTTTACCTTTATTGCATTTTCTTTAAAATTCTGACATTATTAAAAGGTTGAATGTAGGTCTGTTAAGGGCTACTAACGCAAATTAGGATTGGTCCATAATGCAGCATCTTTTCTTTATATGGACGTGGATTCATTTGAAATTTGAGGCAATTTTGGGACAGAGTGCATTGTATTCCAGGAAGCCTGTAATATTATTTAAGACTAATCAGAAAGGCTACCACACTGTTTCAATTAACTTAGAGATTATGTTAAGTCATTTAAGTTCAGCTGGTCTAGAGCTTGGTGGCTTTTCTCTTTTCTTTCTATTGTTTACTTTGTTGTTTCCTAATACAGGCTTCACAGGGTGAAGAGAGAAACTCAAACTGTGACACTTGATACCTGGGAAAAAAGGTCATTCCATTGACAAGAGAATTGTTTACAATTGTTTACAAACAATTCTCCCCAGTCAGACTTTTTAATTAAGTTTATAAAAGATGAATAGAAAGAGGAGATTGTATGTTACGTAACTGGGGTGTTAGGGATGAAATAATGCAAAGAAACACTCATAGTGTACTTAGAAAGTGCAGCTGTTCTTGGCCTGAAAGGATGAAAGTATGGTTACCATTCACTGGCAACTATTATGTTGTAAAGTTCATCTCTCTGGATACAATTGCTTTTAGGGCTGTTTCCTCTTTTGAATTTACAGTTTTCCAAATCAAGGGTTTGTTTGACGGTCTGTGTCTTATAAGAATATCAGGCAACCTAGTATTTTCATCTTTGAAAATGGTTATTTCAGGATATATTGAAACATACACACCTTTGTCTGAACTCATGAGGAAGCACACAGTAAAGGCAGTTTTGGCTTTACTGGCTATTAAAAACCTATTCAAAAGTGTTCACCTTTTGGCTGAGGCCCTATTTTCTGTATAGAGAAGATATTTTCCGGAAGGTTATCTTGCCTTGGACAAAGTTGGTGGATTAATCAAACTGGAAGTTTGGCCTATCTCTACAATCTTGTATAATGTATGTCATTCATCCTACATGGAAAAATAATCCCTTCTGTGAATTTCTTTAATTATGTTCTAAAGACTCACAAAATTTACTATCTTTCAAAGTCTCCTTTTAGAGAAAGTAAATGGAGTTCTTTCAGCTTATTAAAGAATACTGTGCAGATAGATAATTCCAAATGTCTTCTTTTGCAAAAATAACCAGAGGTCACACTTTTGCTGGAAAGAACGTTACACTACCGAAGTTAAGCATTTACTGAGTCAAGCATTCCAGTGCCAGGTTCATCTGGGAGGTATCCTAAGAAACAGAAGCCTTCCCTGAAGTACTATAAATTCAGTGATGATGAAATAATACTAGGATCTTCTGGAAACTCCATTCTAGAAACTTATTTCACACTTAGGACAGTAAAATGCATCTTCTCAAGTAAATTGAGACTTTATCAGGCATGCATTTCTACCTCCTTGCATTTCTTTTTGTGCTTCTGAATGCATGCCACACATCCATCACTCCTTTTGCTAGCTGCTAATCCAATAATTTCATCACATTGTCAGGAAAAAAATGAATTCTATACCTGAAAACCTTGTTGCCTACTTGCTGATATAAATTGTTGAATTGATAAACCCATTAATACAAGCTTTTCCCCTTCATAATGGTCTAAGTATTGAGGAGAGTAAATGTGCAATGTGATATGCTTCAGAGCAGTGAGGTTTCAGACAGGCTTGGCTTCCCTTCACCCTGCGTTAGCTGGACAGACTTCGCAGTAGGTCTAGGCTGTCTGCAGAGGAGGAGGTGCCTGCCAGGCACAGCTGAGCCTGTTGTATGGTGGATGGGTGTCTAGACAGGCACAGTACGACCTGGTTGTCCTCTGGAGATGTCTCTGTCTCTTCCCTGGCTGCACAGTCAGCAATGAGTGTCAAACAGACCCTTCTGAGATGTTTCAGTAGCACACCTCATCTTCCAGGTATCCATAGCCTCTTGTCATTCAGAAATGCTGGCTTGTGCAGGGCTCAAGTCTTTGCCTCTGAGCATGTTAAATCCCCAGGCACTTATTTATGGCTCTGAGGCTTTTGTTTGTCGTGACCCTACAGGGCACAGCTTAGCTGTGTTTCATTGCAACCACATGCCCGTAACGAGAAGCATCTTCTGCCTTCTCAGATCTGTCTTCGGGGCGCGCCCACCAGGGAAAGCTGCTGCTAGCAGCAATCAGCATCTGCCACAGCCTCTCCTGAGGAAGCTTTGCCTGATGCCAGGGGACAGGGAGCTAGGGGTTCCCTAAAAGATATGTGACACCCCTGCTCTGCACTCCACGGTGATCCAGGGTCAAGTGTAGGAGGGAGCATGCTTGCTGAAGTGAAGTGCACTGCGTGTGTGCTACCTGGCTCAGCACCCCAGTCAGCAGGGAAGTAGAGGAGTGCCTGTGCACAAAGAGACACTTGGGAGGATAAGTACAGTGTGGTTCTTTCAATAATTTTTAAGCCTGAGTGCATCTCGACGTGGTGGGTTTTGGTCAAGAAAGATTAAGAGACAGGAAGATGAAAGAAATCTAGTAAAAAAAAACCCAGTGAGAAAATGACTTCTAAAAAATCAGCAACAGGAGGAATAATAGTGCTTTGTTTATTCTTTCCCTTTGAGCTTTGTGGGCATATAATAGATTTCCACTTCTTGCTCCTACATTTTGTTTTCTCTGCCACCCACAGTGTCCTTTCATTGCCTCTCCAAAGAGGCCCAAGAGTGCAGCCACCCTGCACAGACTAACCTGGACTCAAAGGGCAGCATGATGTTGAAGCCAGTTGCTATTTGTATAGCAACACGACATTGCAGGAAAAGAGTTCAGTCAAGCTCAATTTTGCTTCTGGTATTGCAAAAGTCGCACATCAGTGATGGAGTTGTGCAGGTTGGTGGAACTAATTATGTTAAATTGTGCCATTAGAACTTTTAAGCGTGTTGCATGCAGAAGAGAAGGCTTTTTTGACAAGAAGTTGATTTGTATGAGGCTTCATGGAGCATTTTTTTTAATCCTTGTGAGTTCAGGTCACCTTCTTCCATGAGAAAAACAAGAGAAGGAAATCTTTACCAAATTTCCTGTAGAATTTCCTTCCCTTTTCTTCAGGCATTTTCCTTTCTCAGCCTGGAAGAAACGAGCTGCACGGTAGCATGAAATGTGCAGAGAACCCAATATTATCTTCCTCCCTGACTGTGTTCCCTGTGACTATCTTCACTAGTTTAATTAAGAAAAATCTTAGCATCTTTAAGGTTGAAAAAGATCTTTTAAGATCATCAAGTCCTACTACCAACCTAGCACTATCACTGTTCACCATTAAACCATGTCCTCCTCTAGGATGAGAGCTTTTCATCTTACAAGTCCAAGGATTCCAGCCTTTCACTCTTAGTTTCCAGTTGGATGGGAGGAAATTCCTTTTCCCAGATGCTGTATTTTCTGCATGCATAGCAAGTGCTCCTAAAATCTGATATTGTAGACAGCTGAATAACTTATCAAGGCTTTTTATAATTTGAAGGAATATGCCGGAATACTCATGTTTCATGTAATTTGGTCCAGCTTATTTTCCTCAGCCTTAGATTTTACTGAGACCACCAAAACACCACTGGTCAGGGCAGACAGTTATGTTTTTTCATCACTAATGATGACAACTAGGTTCCTAGTGTCACAGTACTGTTATTTATTTTCCCTGATGGGGCTTCATCATGCTTTCAGTGAACATTAGTTAAAAACAACTGCTAGACAAATTCCTCTGGAAAATTCCAATTACAACAAGTATAGAGATAAGAGATAAGTTTAAAGCTAGTTCGCATACTTCTGCTTAGGAAAAAGAAGCAGCTCAGAAGTTAGTTTATGTGACTTTCTTAGTGCAGTCAGAAGATTCAGAGTAGCTGTCAAATGATTTTTTTTATGTGCTCCTTGAGATTTTAGGTTTACTAATTCTGTTTTCTGCAACACATTTTTTTCATCCAACTTAGTCTTGCTGTTACAATTACCTCATCTTTGTGATGGTTATAGCAATCGAATATTCTAAATCATCTGCTTTATTGTTATGGTCTTTCCACACACAGTTCTCAGGAGTAAGACTGATGAATCTTTTCCCTTCATGGGCTGACACAAGTGACAGAACTCCAGATGTGTAATACCAAAGCTCAGTCTACAGACAGGCTACTCTGGCCTCTACTTCCCGGCTTGGGCTGCATTAAGGAGCCAAATGTTTGCAACTGTTGTTTTTCAGTCCATTTTCTTTTTACTACAGTTTCTTCTGTGATTCCCAGACTGTATTTTATAAAACTGCCTTATAGGCCCACTTCTTGAAAGCAGTACACGCGTACCAGCCAAAAACAGCGGCTTCCAGCTCAGCTCAGCTCATTTGAGTCTCCCTCAGCACGCAGGCAAATCAGAAGCACCCGTTTCTATTGCTGCCCGCTAGCACGGGGGCACCTGCAGAGAAGCTTGTAGGACACCTGCAGCTCTGACTAAGGAGGCTCGAGCTAGGGCAGTAGGAGAGTGAGTGTGTATAACAGAAGAGATTAAAGAAGTGATTGCACAGCTTTGAATTCATGAATACAAGCTCGTTTGTTAAATTCAAGGAGTAGATACACCCATCTGTAAAGGCAAAGGTTGTTGCCATCATCAACTAACATCCCTATGTAATGTTATTTCAACACTGAAGTTCAGTTTCTTTCAGTTCAATAGCTCCTCTTTTTTTTTTTTAACTTGGATGTAACTCAACTCCCTGTTTCTTAAATCTCTTTCCATCTACCCGCCAAGTCAGAGATGCAAAAAAACAGGAAGAATTGAAGGAACCATTCTTCTCATTATTAAATTAGAAAACCAAGTCCCAGAAATCTTTCTACAGTCTTTTTTTTTACTAATACACTGAACTTACATAGAAGACATTTAGCCTTGCTATTTTTGAGAAATGAAAGAAAATGATGCTATGTCCCTACATACCCCTCGTGTTTACATTTATCAAGTAAAGAATGACAAATATGCTAACTCATTTTGTCGTAACAAGATAAGTGGTAATGGTGCTGTTCTCTAGTCCAGACAACCCACAATTATTTGATATTCAGCCACTCTGGAAAGTTCATTTTGCTGCCGGCTGTTCACCAAGGATCAGTCACAAAGATAACAGAGGCTTGGGAGCTCTCAGGAATATTCTCTCTTTTGCAAATGAGTGAGCAAGTGAAGAATGTTTTTCTTTTCTGCATTACTAGCCAAGAACCTTCTCCACATGCTCGTGGGACCTCCTTTTTTCCTCATGCAGTAGGTATTGCCATGTCCCAAAGAAATAGATGTTAAGTGCCAGGAGAAAAAAAATTCAGTGCAGGAGAGTATTTTAATGAAACAAGACACAAGTCCTCCATGGAAAGTCTGTAACCTCGATGAGATCAGATAGCAAAGTGATACCAAAACTGTTTTGATATTCCATTGATGATCCTCCACTTTTGACTATTGATCTGATGCACAAGGCTGTGCTACAGCAGTAACATTGGCAGGCTCCAGCCATTCTTGGGTGACAGCTGGAACAGCCTTGCTGGTCTTCATGGCCTGCAGTCTTGTCAGTCCAACCTGCAGCCTTATCAGATTTCCCCAGTAAAGCAGAGCTGGCGACCTCCCTGAGGCGGAGAAGTCCCAGCACAGGCGCCTTGAGTCTGTATGGAGGAATGGATAAGAAAGTTGCCTGACCTTTCTATCACTACTATTTTCCTGAAGGTGTGGGCAACTTCCAATCTAAAAGAAAGGAAGTCATATTTCAAAGATATTTAATAAATTTAATGGAAAAGTATCTGAAAAACTATTTTTTCCCACTCAGAAAGAAGAGATTAATAACTCAACTGATCTATCATTTTGATACTGAAGATTTCTACACTTCATATTTGCATAGAACATATTGTTGCAGTGGGGTGGCTGCAACCTTCCCTGCGAGACAGCCTTGGCCCGTGGAAGAATCAAGGAGACGATATTTGATAGATGTTTTCAGATTTTATTGTCCCAGCCGCACATGGCCGGAGCCCGGCAGGGACTCCGACAGCGACTGCCCCCCAGAACAGGTCTAGAACACCCCCCCGGGAGTCCCATGGACACCCCCTTAAGTACAGGATTCCCGTGGGCTACATTCACACTGACCAATAGGGGACAGGATTTGGGGTACACATGACCAGGGAACAGGGAGAGAGAAACCCCGTGCCCCACGCATCCACTCATGCCCACCTCCCCCACGGGGAGCACCTCTTCAACATATGTTGCACTCATATAAATTTTCCAACTGTATAGAGCTAAAACATGTAGTCAAAGCTGGGAAGAACACAAGTTTACTCTTTTTTTGTATACAAACCCCCCCCAAAAATTAACATCAGGTTAAATAAACTTTCCCAACTTTGCTGATATATATTTTGATATTATTGCTGTCTCCTACCACAAACAATTAATTTTTGCTAATTTTGAGTCCAAGGATTACAAAAATACTGTACCAGGAAGTATATAAATGCACTTATACACACAATATTGAACTTTGAGCCTACAAATTACTAGAAGAGGTGTAATGAGCTATTAAAAAACAGCCAAATAGAAGTGTTTGGTAGTACTGATCTGGATCAGTTCCTCAGTTTGCAGCAAGGGATATTTAGATAGGATGGACACCTGCCCTGCAGTGAGCAAATACAAAGGATGCATCCTGAGCTTTGCGACTAATCATGGCACAAAACACATGCCGCAGGTACTGTGCTATGGAAACAGAGCTTCTTTAGAAGGAAACAAAGCGGCTGACATACTAACACAGTTTCAACACTGCAAATTAGTACTAATTAATGCTTTTGGAGCAGCTGCAGAAATATGGGCAAGGAGGATGCTTTTATGTAGGCTGGATCCAGGCTGCAGACATGGGGTGAGGTGCATTGGGATGGTAGGGGTCAGTAACAGTTTGGCTCAGAGTCTCTTCAACTCCTGTGGCATGTCAAGCAGTCTTTGCCCAGTTTTTTGAAAGCTGCCCAAGCAGCATCTTTACTCAGCTTTTGCAAAGTCCTGGTGTCAGAATGCAGATGGTATGAAAAACATTGCCAATGTCTTTTCTAAATGATAAATATTTTATTAGTGTGTTCTCCACAGGGAGGAAGAAATGGTTCTGGTGTTAGAGGCAAAACACACAGCTAGCTCTCCAAAAAGAATAAATTACTCAGAAATTTCAATTCTCCCTGAACTTTATTTCTACAAAGGAAAAGAAAACAGAGAAATTATTTTTTAAAAAAGCAACTCACCTGAATTAATATGAGGAACCAATTAGCATAGTTCATGTGATCTCTCAAGACCAAGAACTCAATGAAAAACATCTATTATCTAAGCATGTACTTGAATAATATTATATGGTATTTAATATTTACAAGTGAGCTTATTATTATGAAGTAACTGGAGAGGGTTGCATTGTGCCATTTTAGCTGCATCCTTTTAGTCACCAAGCTAAGTATAAGGTTCTATTTAATCAAACTTTAGCCAGGGCTGCTGTCCAGCCATCAGTGGATTACATATATACATTTTGCTGACAAAAGCCTCTATTATACATAAAGCTAGAAAGGCAAAGCCTGTGCTGTTCCCCATTTGTATTTCTTGCTTAAAGGCACTCGCTGGCAGCAGTGTGATTTGACAGTGTGATTGTGTTTCCTGGCTGAGCTATGCAGGTGATAAATGACACTTCACCACATCCATTATGTACGAGATAGCTGTGCTTCTAGAGCTGATACCTGCTTGTATGCATTGGTTCCTTAGAGGTCTGTATTCTCTTTGAGCTGAGATCATTCAGGTAGACTGATGTCTAACCCAACAGGGAATTCAGCGTGAGGGAAACCTCTCTGGCAAGAAGCAGTATAGGTCAGAATCAATTTTAGTTCTCCTTACCAAAGAAAAACAACCCATCCTGCAGAACCAAACAAACTGCACCAGTTTGAGCCTCCACCCAGAAATCTGGCAATCTAAATTACGCTCTCTTATTGAGCAGTACTTCCCTCCGCAGGAACAATGAATCAAACAAAATAAATAAATCTTTACACTTCCCTGTTCTTTCTACCTCCCAATTAATCATACGTCATTTTAGAAAACCTAAGCAATCCACAGCAGGAGGCAAAACTGCCATCACAGAGCGCGTTTGCAGCGTCACATTGACCTCCAGGAGCAGGGGGTGGGGGCTGTGGTGGCTTCCCGTTTCCAGCCCGGCTCCCGCCCGGAGGCGCTGGGTGCCCGAGCCTCGCAGGGCGAGCGGCCGGAGCCGCCCTGGCCCAGCTCCCCGCGCGCGTCCGGCCGTGCCGAGCTCCGCCGCGGCCTCTGCCATCCTCGGTGCCCGCTGCGCCGGCCGCCGCTTCCTGCCTGTTCCCTTCCCTCTGCAGCTCCCTCCCTTCGGCTCGGAGCTCCGGCGCAGCCTCTGCCACCCTCGGTGCCCGCTGCGCCGGCCGCCGCTTCCTGCCTGTTCCCTTCCCTCTGCAGCTCCCTCCCTTCGGCTCGGAGCTCCGGCGCAGCCGTGCCCGCCGTGCTCCCGGGGCTCTGCAGAAAGGGCAGCGCGGCGGGGATCCACGCAGAGCCCCAGCCACGCAGAACGGACTTGCCGAATTAAGTCTTTTTTCTTCCCTAGGGGAAAAAAAGAAAAGAAGAAATAATCTCCTAGGAATCTTTTTTCCCCACATAGAGGTATTTTTCCACTTTTGGGACCAGAGCAATTTATCAGGACCACTATTTACCCCAGGATGGGTACCCAGTTTTTTGCAAATGTGTTTTTGCACACCGTTTTCTACACTCTTTAACTTAGTGGGTTTTAACACAAAGGCCCAAAATGCTAGAATATAAATGTTCAATTAAACCTGATAAAGCCTGGTCCATTATTCCCTTCCCTCACTAGCAGGTGGCAAGAGATGATGTTTCTTTTCTAGGCTATGGAGAAGATTTGTCCACAGAAGTTCTTGGGAAAGGGCTGCTTTTCAGACCATCTACTTTCACTAGAGAAAGTGACTGATTTTGTCCAAGCTCCTGTAGCTACATGAGGAGTTTTGAGTTCTGACATGCTTGCTTAGCATTTCCAAGATAGGAGTTTCTAAAGTTACGGGGGTTTGAGTTCTTATACTATGCTCTCAGCATTACACAAGGTCCAGAGGTGAGGAATTACCACCAAACAGATCAAGTTTCTAGCCTGAAAGGAAGTTGTGAAATTACTGCAGATGGCCTACTGGGACAGGATTTCTGGTACCATTTCACAGAGCATCAAATAGTCCTAATAAGCTTCAGATAAGTACTCTGCATTTTGGATGTTTAACTCCAAATCTTTTGAAATTTGCCCCTCACGTATTTCAAGCCTGTGTCCTTTAAACAGATCTTCTTCTAAATGAGATAATTAAAATTTCTTTGTGTCTTCCCAGAGAAGCCATGTGTTCATTTATGGTCCTAAGGGAAGACTAAATTAACCCTGCTGTCATTTCTTGAAGTATTACCAAATGACAGTATTTATACTAGATTTAGCCGTAAATCCCTACTTTCAGGGGCAGTGTGTCCTAGAATAGTGCAAAAAGGATGTTTTTCTTTCTATATTTGAGGCATGAAAAACATTAGAGAGAGACATCTTTCCTTTAGGATCTCAGAGGATAAGAAGTTTACAGATGGAAATAATGTAAATGTATTTATTGATATGTCTTTTCTAAAGGGTAAAGGATGGCAGATCAAAAATATTTTCTTCAAAAAGTTTTCTTTTTCTGTCAGTGGAGGTTCTGTAGCTCTTCATTACCTACGACATTCTTGTCCCCCTCACCACCAACCATCCCACCCTTCTTCTGCTGGTTGCCCCCAGTGCTCTGAAACGTAGAGGTCTCTCTTTTCTATGATTTCCTTCCTTCAAATTCTCCCTTCACATTTCGGTGATGCAAAACATGCAAGATAAGAAATAGCTGTCTGTTCCTGGGAGGAGGCTGACGGATGTGCAATTCAGAAGAACAATTCCGTTTTGCCTACTGTGTTCCTAGGATGGAGGGTGGTGGGAAGTGGGGGGAAGTGAGAAGTAAGTTAACCTCCCTATTGCCAGCAAAATAGACACAGCAAAGCACATCAGCATTGTACTGCTCTCCTCCTGAAAGAATGGAATAGTTTTTAAAAGATAAGATATGGAATAGGGGTGGCTAATAACTTGTATGTTTGGTCAAAATATAAAACCAAATAATTGTGTAATGCATCCTATTGCTCTTTAAACATCTGGCATAAACTGTTGTCTTCAGTCATATAAGTCCTGTTTTCTCTAGGTCCCTTGTTGCTAGAAAGAGATGAGTGGAGAGTTAGACTGTTACCACCGTGGGATAATAGTTACATTTGTTGTGGTTTTTTACAAAGAAAAGCATACTGGTGTTTGGACTCTTACGAGTTAAAGAAGTATACTTGTGTGGAGGATGAGGGGTTTGTTATTGTGAGATTTTAAGAGTAGCTTTTTACATGATTTTTATATTATTGATGTGGCTTAATGAGGAAAACACACGAAGTAATGTTTTCTTACTTACCTAAATATAATAAAAAACAGCAGAAGCAGAAAAAACTTCCTTGTCTTGGGATCCTAATTCACATTGTAGCAGGAATTCACAGGCAGGAACATCACATTTTATGATGGTAAGGAAGTTCTTCAGTAAGCAACAAGAGGCTGGGTTTCTGTGATTAAGGGATACAGTTGGATTTTGTGGGACAACTGAGTTCAGGCCAACTGGCTACTTGCAGTGGGAGATTTTTGGGGGATGAATAAGAAAAAGCAGGGCATTGAAATGTCACAAGAATTTCTGAGAAATTTGTTACTGTAGATACCCTTTATCTTTCTCAGTAAATAGGAGAAGAGAAATCCATAAAGGGTTTTCATTATTACCATATTAAGATCTTCAAAGATTCTTTTTGTCATGCCCGTATTTTTAGTTTCTTGCCTTGCCGCATCAGTGGTGGCCTAGACTCAAAATCTGGCTTGTGTGTAATAAAAGCACAGGAACACCCACAGGAACAAGCACTCTCCTGAGATACTAAAGCCAGTGTTCTGTGTAACAGTAGGCAGCAGGAATCACTAATGCCACAAAATAAGGCTTAATATTAGTGTGAATGTAATCTACTTTAGGGAGTTAACCAAATGATCTGGAGACCTAAGTGTTGTACAGAGAGAAGGAAAGAACATGTGTATGCATAAGGACAGTAATGGGCAGCAGTCACGAAAGTCCAGGGAAACTGAAATATTATGCTTGAATTGTCAGAACAGCAGAATAAATGTTCTTAGTGGACACTGTGAATAGTGTAGCACCATGAAAACTGAGAACTGTAGAGAAATGGTCCAGCTGTGCTACAAGATTGTACTTGAGCAGCAACACTAAAATTGAAACCAAGTTAGCAGCTTATCTGGGATCTCCTGCTACTGAGAAGCTCTTGCCTGAGTGGAAGCCAGTTCATCAGAAAAACACAGAAAAGAAAAGAAACCAGAAGAAAAGCTATTATACTTCACAGCTGAAAAATGAATTACACTCGTGTGTGTGTGTGTAAGTACACACCAAGGAAATAAAGTTGATGAGGTTTGGAGTAAATGGCTCCAAGACTTGGTTTACCAGCTTTCCAATTCAGTAAAACAGATCCCAGGATCTGGCAGCTAGGGAAACTCTCTTCTTACCTTTCAGGATACAAAAGGGAAGAGACTACAAATTAAGCAATATAAACAGAAAGTGGGAATTTTCTGGGGACTATTGCTGATCTTGTTAGATGGAAAAATGAGGTTCTAGTTATGCAGCTTGCAGGTACTGAACAGAACTGAGCCCCTCAAATGCATTCTGGGTGAGATCCATCTCTGTGAACAACAGATGTTGCTGACAAAGCGTGACCGGACTTGAAACCTCATTACTGATCCAGCGCGTATCAGTACTGTTGCCTTTTCATGAAAAAGACCTGCCTTTCAAAAATCAACTGGAATAATTTATTAGATGCTGGAAAAATAGAACACAGAAGGAAGGCTCTAGTGAAGAGGTAGCAATGAAACTGTTTTACCAGGCTTTCAGCAGGTGAAGCATTGAGTTTCTTAATAAAAACAAACGGTGAGAGATTGATTCATCCAGGAGGGGACATGTAGTAGAGATTTCCAGAACCTAATGCATTTGAGATCTATCCTGCTCACAAAATGTATTGTAGATACTGACTTTTCCATGATCACAGAAAAGAAAGACAAGACAATTATGTGATTTTTCTGTTACCTTCTGATGCCTGAAAATGAAGCTGTGGCTTTGTGGTAGAGCAAAGGGTCCCTGGAGAACAGTCTTTATGGTGGTTGAGCCATACATATAGTAATGATTCACTACAGCTTGATTCCTCAGTCTGCATGGGGAGAGCTGTTTTCCTCTACTTGCTTTGGAGTTTAGCAGAGTCTTGCATCTTATGTCAGAGAAAAGCCACTGGGTGTTTGTGTTTCAGACCTCAGAGAGGTGAGACCAGTGGCCTAATAAGGTGGCACCTACTCAAGACACCAACAGTCTCATTATTGTTCTCTAATCTGAAGATCCGTTCTGAACAGAGGCATGAGATACAATCTGTGAGGTTTCAAGGAGGCAAACAAAGACATAGAGCTTGGATGTTTTTGTTGTTGTTGTTTTGTTGAACATGAACATTGCAGCCCCAGGTTATTTGCACACCATTGCTGATAAAATATTTCTAAGATCCATTCTTTGGGCATTCTTTCTCAATGTCATTATGTTGAGCTGGCATCACCTATGAGGAGTTTCATAGAAAGCTTCTCATAGCAAAGCTGAATACATACATCCAGTCTTGTGGCTGCCTCTGATGGATTTCCTGAGTTAGGTGGGTTGTACAGCTCATACAGAAACATGTTCTGAATAAAGCATCAATCACCAGGTTCTAAGACCTTTGAGCCTGATGAGCACTTGGGTTTGTTCCACCTCTTCTAAGAGTCAAGCTTCATATCATGAGCCAAGCTCATATAATTTCTAATACAGTGAGCTATAGATGTGTTACTTTCTTTTTTCTTGTCTGTTTTCTACTCCTTACTGTCAAGACATGAGCATTTCCGAATTTTGTAAATCTGTTTGCAAACTGACTAGCATGTAATGAAAAAGGATGTGAAAGAGAAGCCCAATGACATCCCTTAAATCAGTTTAAAGCTTGATATTTGGTTGTTTATAATCTCAGTATGTTAGTTGTTTGTACTGTGATAAGAGTATTTTTAGTGTGGAGACGGAGCAACAAGACTTACTGCAGCAGTGCAGACAGTGTTTGTTGTTGGGTAGGGAAGTGGACCGGAAGGCAGGAAGATCCTGGGTCCTAGACCAAGCTGAACCAGTGACTCATCAAACTCTGGGAAAGTGCATTTAACCCAGTTCTGCAACACTGCAGAAATCAGCTCAGCTGCCAAATATAACCAGAGCAGGTTTTAAGTCACTAGTCAGTGGTAATATGGGAAAGATGAATCCTTTCTTTTTATTCTGAGTAAATAAATGTAATTTCCATATTGACATCTCTTGAGCCAGTGTTCCACAGTATGGCTGTGGTGATGTTCTTGTACAGTCAAGGGGATATTTTGAAGGAAGTGAAACCTCCCTCATTCCCCGCTTCCCCAAAAAACAAACAAACAAACAAACAAAGAAGTGAACAAACCCCAAACCTTCCCAGTCTTCCCATTAAAATTACGTGGAAACAGATATGCAGGATGAAGAAACCGCCAAAGAATAAACAGTCATTTATTTTTTAGGATACAGGATAACAATTCAGCCATTCCAAGTTTCAGATTTTGTAATCTACAGATACAAATACATTATATTGAGCTATAGATTTTCACACCTAACTAGGTTAAGTAATTAAAAGAGCTTTTTTGGTAGAAGAAAGAATTGAAAGATATCATGTAAGTTTTATGAGCAGGAATTATAACTTCTCTTTGAAGTTTTTGGGTGGTTTATACATGCACTAGGACATGGGGGGAAAAAAGGAGCTTTTGCAGGTCCCTTCTTTTCTCATATGAGAAAATATTTTAAGACTTTTTGCTAATCCAAAGTATATAGATGAGAAAAGAGATTATGAATGATAGTTAACTACCAGTTTTTATTTCCACAAGAAAGACATTGATCTTTTTTCCCAAATACATTCTTCTGTATGTTAGATTACCTTCCTTAACCCAACTGCAAAAGCAAAACTTTCACAGATGTCTGCATACAGTCCTGAAATGTCAGATCCTCTACTGTACCTTTTTAATTTGCTATACCTGTACCCAAGGCTTTCACCAGGGGCGACACTGATCTCTTGGAGCAGAGACAGTAAGGCTCTGGGAGGAAATTAAGTTTTTAAATCAAAAGTGGAAAGTGAAATGGGTCAGTAAGAAAGCTAGTTCTCATGGGCTTTTTCTTGACTGAAATAGAAAGGAAATGGTGGGTGAAGCATCTGACCAAGCAGTTAGCAGTAAACACTTCCATCATCAAATGCAGTTCTTTTTCCAGTTTGCAAATCTCTTACCCATTCTTCTTACTTTTAAGGAAATACCAGTCCAGTCCCAAGAAGCAGTTCTGAAAAATTGCATAGCAAATTTCCACATTTAATATTTCCACTACAGTCATTTGTCTAACAGACAACTCTGAAAACTGAGCCAGGGCTGTAAACGTTATACTGGGCTGGACTTAACCCATCAGCATGTATGATAAAAGCAGTGTCAGTCAATCTGTGCCATCTCTGATAAACCTGTGCAAAGCCATTCCTTTCAAATCACGCTGTCAGGGATAGTTCCATACTTCCAGTTCTTCGTTTCTAATTGCAATTATATAACTCTACAGGATGAACTTAAATTCAACTTTCTTGCTTTCTTTATTATATCTGATTTCTGCAGGCACAAGAGTTAAAAAGGCCATCAAAAATAGTCACCAACCTCATCCCTCCCAAGGGAAAAAGAACTCCCAGGATCTCTTAAGTATTCACTTCAGAACTAGACCAGCATGTCTGAACCATGTCTGAACCATGACTGTAAACAGAACCGTGTCTGTAAACAGTTATCAGAGGGAAACAAACTTAACTAATTCAGTTGATAAAAGCAGTTCATACACAATCAAACGTTTTTAAGTAATTACAGAAGACATGAAACAGGAATAAAATCTCAGTGGTTATGCTCACATTTTGGGAAACCCTGGCACCTTCGCACTGCACGGAAAAGAATACAGATGCTGCAGCCATGCAAACAACTGTGTAGCTGGTTTCTGTCACTCCCCTCCCCTCAAGCAGAGCTAGTGCAATAGAGTTGCTGCTGGTTCAAAAGCAAAAAAAGCTTTCGTACATTGGCAGGTTGTTTTGTTCTTAGTGTAATAGGCACAGATGAGTTTTCAGAAATGTTGCCTATCTGAAGTATGATTAGGAACTTTTAAGGTTTACCAGTCACAAAGAATAATATGTTCTTAAGTTTCCTGAGTCTGCCAATTTACGTAGGTGAGTAAACTAGACAGGTCAAATAACTGGCATGGTTTATAAATAGACTAAAAAAAAAATCTCCATATATAGACTAGTATCCAGACTTTCTATTGTTTCAAGCAAATGATATCATTATTTGGATGTCTTTCCAAAACTGAAAATGACTAGACTTCGGAAACCAGTAGTTAAATATAGAAATCGCTACTTTAATGAGTGAATGCTGTGTTTCATTAGTATGCTACTAGTATGTGAACAAATATCTTTCTGTTCTTAGGGATGGGAAAGGAGGTTTTATTCCAGTAATATAAGATATTGCACAAAAGCCAAATTCAGATTAAGGGTTGATAGTGTCTTTGACTTCATTCCTTTATAGAAAATATCCCAGTATAACTGCACATATCAAGTGATAACACTGTCCACTGGCTTGTGCCTTGCATAAGCCTTGGGCAGACCAATTAAAAAATGCACAGTGGTTTGCATAAATAAAATATTAGAATAAAAATTAAAAGAGAAACAATCTGTGCCTTTCAGTGTCACAGCCTCCCTAACAAGTGATTACGCCTACTTTGGTAAGTCACAAAAAAATCACAGAATTAAGTCAAAGGACTTTTTTCATCACTGATAACTAGAAAACACTTCTTCTGACTTCTGTAATACTGTTTTTGAAACCACCTAAGTAGCTTCTGTGGACATATATTTAATTTCTAGGAATGGGATTTTGAGAATAAGGACTCATGTTAAGATGTCCCAGCACTCTTAGTCTAAAGACCACCATCCTTTTAGATGAGGAATGCCATGCTGAGTGTTAGATGAGAATGTTGTCTCATAAGAAAAGATAATAGTGAAGTAATATGCATCTCTAAAAGTATGCATTTGCGAAGATGGGATCAAGTTTAACAAGATATCAAATTTTAATTTACCCGTCCAGATTTTACTTTAGCTACTGCTGCATCCTTTACCTTTCTCTCAGATTTAGCTAAAAAAATCCCATTTGAACAAAAACCAGGTGTAATTCTAGGCATCTACACATTCACAAGGTGTCTGAGTTGTCATGATAATCAAGGAAGCCAATGGGCTTGCCTTAACTAATAGTAGTAATTAATGCAGGTATCTTTGCTTATCTTTATTAATGTATTTCCATCTTCAAAGTCTTACTAGGCATAAGCCTGTGGGGTGTTTTTTCTGCAGGCAAACCCAATTCTGGCCTTGGTAAAACGGAACAACACTTTTATTCTCTTTCTGTAATCATTGTGGGCCATAGGTATCAGTTCATTGCTCTATAATATTTGACCCTTTGTAAGATGTAAGACACTTTTTTAACCATGGTTGCACACCCCTCAAAGAGCTTAGTTTGCCTGGAGCATCACCTGTCTCCTGCTAATATAAGTTCAAGCCTCAGTTGATGAATAACACAAAATTTGTCATTTCTTTAGGCAGGTAAGTTACCTGTTTCAAATAGAGAAGTGCCAGATTATGTTTTTCTTCCTTTTCTGGATGCAATTTTGTTCCAGAAAAAGCCTTCTACATCTTAGCCCTCCTTCATTAGCTCCTGAAAACTGGAGCACTTCCATGCAGAGACGTGGGCCAGCTTTTTAGGATTCTCTTTCTCATGGCATTTCAGATTCTTCAAAAATAAGCAGAAGTGCTGTATTTTTCTATAGAGGTGACTTTTTTCTCATTGTTTGACATTCTAAAGTGCTTTAACTGGGTTTTCCTGTCTTATATTCTAGTCTTTTTCTTAGCATAATGTATAATCATCTCTGTGATGGAAAAAGAGGAAAGATAGGCTGAATCCAACTTCATTACCTGTAAAATACGAGACTTCCATTCTCTGACTTCTTGGCAGAAAACTATGTCACAACATACTCTGCTTACTTTGAAGTGTGCTGTTTGCAAACAAAGTCATGTTGGACGAGTAGGCAAGACCCCTGGACAGTTACTCAAATATCTGTGCTTTATATGTAAGCAGCTTTTAAGCATTACTTTTTGACTGAGCCTCTTAAAGACCTTTTTTTTTTTTTTTAATGCCTGTTTTATCACAGCAGCTCTTTCTGGATTCCATCTGGTTTTCTGGGTAAATATGTGTTTGGATGAAAGCCACAAAATTAGAAATGGTTTTATGAAAACGTGAAGGATAAGTTCACACTGTATCATATCTGGCTTCTGCCATTGTTCCAAGGCAGTGTCTCCAGACTTTTCTGGGTAAATATGTGTTTGGATGAAAGCCACAAAATTAGAAATGGTTTTATGAAAACGTGAAGGATAAGTTCACACTGTATCAGCTTTCTTGGCATCCTGCATCCTTTTCTGGGTAAATATGTGTTTGGATGAAAGCCACAAAATTAGAAATGGTTTTATGAAAACGTGAAGGATAAGTTCACACTGTATCAGCTTTCTTGGCATCCTGCATCCTTTTCTGGGTAAATATGTGTTTGGATGAAAGCCACAAAATTAGAAATGGTTTTATGAAAACGTGAAGGATAAGTTCACACTGTATCAGCTTTCTTGGCATCCTGCATCCTTTTCTGGGTAAATATGTGTTTGGATGAAAGCCACAAAATTAGAAATGGTTTTATGAAAACGTGAAGGATAAGTTCACACTGTATCAGCTTTCTTGGCATCCTGCATCCTTTTCTGGGTAAATATGTGTTTGGATGAAAGCCACAAAATTAGAAATGGTTTTATGAAAACGTGAAGGATAAGTTCACACTGTATCAGCTTTCTTGGCATCCTGCATCCTTTTCTGGGTAAATATGTGTTTGGATGAAAGCCACAAAATTAGAAATGGTTTTATGAAAACGTGAAGGATAAGTTCACACTGTATCAGCTTTCTTGGCATCCTGCATCCTTTTCTGGGTAAATATGTGTTTGGATGAAAGCCACAAAATTAGAAATGGTTTTATGAAAACGTGAAGGATAAGTTCACACTGTATCAGCTTTCTTGGCATCCTGCATCCTTTTCTGGGTAAATATGTGTTTGGATGAAAGCCACAAAATTAGAAATGGTTTTATGAAAACGTGAAGGATAAGTTCACACTGTATCAGCTTTCTTGGCATCCTGCATCCTTTTCTGGGTAAATATGTGTTTGGATGAAAGCCACAAAATTAGAAATGGTTTTATGAAAACGTGAAGGATAAGTTCACACTGTATCAGCTTTCTTGGCATCCTGCATCCTTTTCTGGGTAAATATGTGTTTGGATGAAAGCCACAAAATTAGAAATGGTTTTATGAAAACGTGAAGGATAAGTTCACACTGTATCAGCTTTCTTGGCATCCTGCATCCTTTTCTGGGTAAATATGTGTTTGGATGAAAGCCACAAAATTAGAAATGGTTTTATGAAAACGTGAAGGATAAGTTCACACTGTATCAGCTTTCTTGGCATCCTGCATCCTTTTCTGGGTAAATATGTGTTTGGATGAAAGCCACAAAATTAGAAATGGTTTTATGAAAACGTGAAGGATAAGTTCACACTGTATCAGCTTTCTTGGCATCCTGCATCCTTTTCTGGGTAAATATGTGTTTGGATGAAAGCCACAAAATTAGAAATGGTTTTATGAAAACGTGAAGGATAAGTTCACACTGTATCAGCTTTCTTGGCATCCTGCATCCTTTTCTGGGTAAATATGTGTTTGGATGAAAGCCACAAAATTAGAAATGGTTTTATGAAAACGTGAAGGATAAGTTCACACTGTATCAGCTTTCTTGGCATCCTGCATCCTTTTCTGGGTAAATATGTGTTTGGATGAAAGCCACAAAATTAGAAATGGTTTTATGAAAACGTGAAGGATAAGTTCACACTGTATCAGCTTTCTTGGCATCCTGCATCCTTTTCTGGGTAAATATGTGTTTGGATGAAAGCCACAAAATTAGAAATGGTTTTATGAAAACGTGAAGGATAAGTTCACACTGTATCATATCTGGCTTCTGCCATTGTTCCAAGGCAGTGTCTCCAGACTGCAACAAGAGAACTTTTTAATTTGAAGAGGGGTGGTAAATAGTACCTCAAATAAAGTGAACATGTGGAGCTGTGAAGTTTCACTTTGAAATGAAACTATGCAGCCTTCAAATCAAGGCTGCATGCCAGAAGGTTCATATAATCAAGAGTCACAAGCAAGTCCATAAGAGGAAAGTCTTTTATAGCTTCATTTCTGAGAGATACAGAATTCGTGTTTCCCATCTCTGACTCCAACATACTTACTGAGACACTTGAGAAGACGAGTTTCCGTCTGTTGGGGTCTTCTCAGAATTGGAGATTTTACATTCTTGCCCTTCCTTTCTTCGCCCCAGACATCAAACAAAGGCATCTCTGTCCCTGGGAGCAGTAGTGCCTTTGGATACTTCTCCTTTGTTGACATTCCCATGCCTATCAGGACTCAGAGCTGAAGCAAGCTGCTTGCTTTCTTGGCATCCTGCTTCCCAGTTTTCTCGATACACTCTCATAAGAGGGAGATGGCACGTGAAACTTCACGCTGGTTTATAATACATAATTGATTGTCACAGGTATAGCTCATCTCATTGCATTGGGAAGGCTCCATTAGGCAGTGGTTAGGAGACCAGTTCTCCTCATACAGCTGGTGGTAAGTCTCTTCGTGTTCTTCCTGGGACCAGTTTCCTCCTTCAGATTTTTTTCATGGAAGGATATGTAAATACATGGCTCCCCCTACTTTTGGGAGCCATGTATTCATAAGACTTTGAGGTCACGCACTAAATTATTCCAGTTGCCATGCATCCAGTCTGGAAAAGGTTCTGGCTCCCATTCAAATATGAAAGAAAGAATTAGTTCTTAGCGAAATAATTCTCAGAACAGTTGGAGAGAGGATCCACACCCACATCTTTTCCTTCCTCTCTGACTGTGCCAATTATCTCTCCCTTTCCCTGGACGATTAAGATCTTCACAGTGGTCTTACTGTCCTGTGCACTAGTAGCTACTGGACTGTGAGCAGGCGGTTTCAGATAGCTGGTTCTATCTTGGATGTTGTAGCTCTGAGGAAAGACCGAGCTTGATCCTGGGCAGTCCAGGCCTTCTCCGCTGACAGCGTTCTCTGTATTTGTTTTGATTGGTTGTTTATACGTGTTTCTAGAGAAATAAGTTTGGCAACAGGCAACAAATGTTTTTGACTCTTTAAGGAGTAAAATGTTGGGTTTGAGCAAATACAACTGTGCTGTCACATTTGAATCCGATGAAGTTCTTCTCTGTCTGGTGATCAGCAGCAGGAGTACACTATCATACTCCTGCTTTATTTTCTTCTTTCTTTTGAAGGAAGCAAAAAATTAATGTTTCTAAATCAGGGCTGTATAAACCAAATATGAAATTAATGTCTGTATCAAGCTGAAGGTCAAATGCAGAGGTTCATACTGGAGGTGTGGCCTGGTCTGGTCTCCCTGGCACTGACACAGAGGGCTGACTCTCAGGCATGCCAGGAATTCCCTCGGGACTTCCAGGCTGGAGCCTCACTTGAAGCATCTGAATGTGCTCTCGAATGTGCTGTTCATTGCCCCACTGCAGAGGCATGCAATATGTCAGCACCTCCAGTCATAGTTCAGTGTTTCAGCAAGCTCCTAAAACCTTCTAAAACATGCCTTGGTGAAACTTAGGTGAACAGAATGGGGCTTGTCAGCACAGAAGTTAATGCACAATTACAATCTATAAAACGTTATCAAAGAAGATGTCAGTGTATGGAGTCTTTGATTCCAAGTTGCAATATTTTCATTATAATTTCCGTAATTATTTTTTGAGCTGTATGTAAGGAAATGGCTTATATTTCCTGGTCTTTCTGTACTCACAGAACTGTACTTTGAGGTCTGTCTCTGTTTGCCTTTGTTCTTTGTTAGAATACCAGCCCTTGAAGTGAAGGTACTTGAATGGGCACGCAGAAATGACAATTACCCAAATGTGGCCAAGATTAGTAACAAATAAATCATTAATGTGTGGAAAAGTTTAAAGAAAACTGCATATACGTTTCTGGGTTTTTTAACAGTTTGGCTGAAGGAAGTTGTCTATTTTTGGCTGAAGATGTATAAGTACAGAAATAATACTGCCTGGAGACAAAAGAAATTATGAGAAAGCAAGAGGACAGAAAAGGTTTTGTGTTGAGACACACACATTTTATGCTTGCTATACATAAAAATGCCAAGTATTTACACTAGGCAAATACGCAAGCTTTACAAACATAGGTGGCACTTACTTATATGTTTTCTCTTGCTTGTGTTTAAGCAGTGTTCATGTTCCTTGAACATGATGAATACATTCATCCCAGCACAGTGTCTGGGTAAGCCAGCTCTGGAGATGCCTAGCTTTGAACAGTGTGGATCTGAGCAGGTTTAGATGTAACTTAAGATTTGCTGATTAAAGAAAACCCTTCTAATAACCTAGTGTTTCTTTATTTGGCAAAGTAACGTATCACTGTTGTTATTAGTAATAATTCACAACTACATCACTGCAAGATGCATTGAATTACAATTCTCTGTCTTACTATTGTTATTAGCATTTGTACAAAATCACTGTAAGAAATCTGATAAATTGCACAAAAGGGCTATTAAGTTGCAATTCTACTGCCTTTGCGCCTGCAGTTCGTATTCAGGAGTAAGCCTGTCCTTCCTTACAAGCTTATCCCTTCTTACCCCACCCTCCCACAGGGACATGCCTGGTCAAGAGACCTGTGGTCTCTGCTCATGGGGGCTCCCAGTGGGCTTGAGCTCACAAGTCAGCATCACTTCTGCCTGCAGGTGTCCCTGCTCCTGCTCTCATCCTCACTACCTTCATTCTTCACCTAATTTGATGCCCTTTTCATATTTTTTTATTTTCCAAGTTTTTACCACCCTTGCACCTCCTTTTCACTGCCTGTACTCCTCACAAATAAACATTGTACTCTTAATTTCTTTTTCCTAATTGGTCTATCTTTTTACACTCAAAAGTTGGTGTTTCTGACACAATTACCTAGGTAATTTTTTCTCTAATGTGATATTACCATTACAGTTGGCTGAATGAAACAGCCTTGCCTCCAAGGGCTGCCTTTTGACCCTGTGGGTCTCGTTGGGAGCATTTATGTTACACATTTCTGGACAGAATTACCATACTTTACTCTTGATTCTCCATCCTAATTCTAATTAAGCAACACTTCACCTTATGCACAGAAAGCTTGCACACCAGTGCAGTGATGTAACTTCTTTTGTGTTTGCACCATGTGTCTGCTCTTAAATAGTGTTCTTCACACTCGGTGCTCCCATCTAAGGGTATAGCTGCCTGTGAGGGTGAGACTTGGACACTTAGCATAGGATTCATCTCCTGTGAAGCTGGATATCTGCTCTGTAGACATGTCTCAACCACTTACCCTATGGTACATTTCTAATCCCCTTACCCTTCTATGATGAGATTTATCTCTGGTGTCTGAAGTAGATCTGATGAGATTCTCTGAGTGGTCTAAAATAGCAGCCGGATGTTGTGCCTATGCTGCATAAATCTTAAATTAGAGTCTATAAACCCCATTTCTATGAGAAAGACTTGGAACTGAAAGTCTTCTCAGCAGACACCTTCATAACTGAGGGCCAGTTCATCCAGCTTGATTACCCAAATCCTAGAATATCATTCTCATGCAGGCACACTTTTCTTCATTTAACTGCATACTGAGCAAATCAGGAGGTTCATCTCCCCATCTTTACACTTCTGTAGGGAGTGGATCTCTCTGTGTAAGGTAGTCACCTCCACCCACCTTCGTGGCTGAAAGAAAGCAGTAGGTACTTTCTGGGAGAGATGCAGTCAGTCATTTTAAATGCCAGAATAAGGATGGAATGAATTATGTCCTAGATCTGACTGTTCTCGCCACTGACCAAAAAGGCTCCTGTTCAGATCAAAACAACTACACTGGGTTGTCACCATTAGTGTTATATTCCCAGAAGTATCTTTTCCTCAGTACATAAATAGCTGAGCACTTCAAAGTACATTGCTAAATTTGAAACTTTAAGGCTTTTTGCACTCTAATTACTGACTGATATGTGTCCATTTGATTTCCCTTCATCTCAATTGTGTGCCCGTGAGTATAACTGTTTTTAACAAAGTTCTAAAAGAATCCTTAACAGACTTACTTTCAAACGTTAACAAGCTTGTAAACCATAATGTTTTAGACTGTAACCCCCAATAATGTAAGATCAAGCAACAGTGCAATGTTCTTCAAGAAATTATAAATATTCTAGATAGTGAAAGACAGTAGAAAATGCTACATGTGACTGAAAGCTCCCAGAGTTGAAAAGTTGAAAGCAGCAGTTGAAAAATTAAGAGGTAGAGATTAGGTATTAAGGAAAGCCCAAGTATAATCAAGAAGAGGTATATTACTGCTAGTTTCAAATGCTTTCCCATTATGTTCCCAACTTGTGGAGAATCTAACACT
>VYZQ01017002.1:0-24930 GCA_013400655.1 Mystacornis crossleyi | reverse complement strand
TAGTGCCGTGGAGTTCGTAATGTTGGGTTGCACACGTTGGGCAGCAGCTCTGCAGTTTCACACTTGAGTTCCTTCAGAAGTCATGGGTGAATGTCCCCACTCGTGATCACTTAGTAACACCTGCCTTACCTGTTTTACCTATGACTTCGTTCATATTTATCTGAAATTATTCTGTCTCAAGGAATAGCTTGGATTTGGGACCTTCTCAAACATCTTTGGCAGTAAGAGACCTCTGCAGAGAAGTCACTAAGTTTCTCCGCTATGGCCTTATTATCCCCAAGTGCCCCTTATGGGCCCTTGGCATCATGTGGTACTGCTATTTCCCTTGATGGCTTCTTGTTTTCCTTTAAACAACTTTTTACTCTCAGCTTGGTTATCTTCTGCAAATTTTTCATACTCATTTATAGCCATTCAAGTTGCCATTTACTCTTGATCTGTTTTTTATGGGCTTTCCTGTTCATTGCAGCAATTTTTTAAATGCCAACCCTTTTGCCTACAATAGCCTCCTTAACTTTTTTTATGAGCTGTGCAGGGTTTTTATTGAACCGATTTACTTTCTTTTTGATATGTGGCACATAGTTTACTGGGACTTTTAACACAGTGTTTTTGAAAAGCCTCCAGGTTGCTTTAGGCTTCTTGCCTTTTTGACTGCTTTTTCAGGCTTTTAGTATTTTTTGTGATTTTTATGTATTTCCGTTTCTTGAAACTGGATATCTGTGTGATGTATTTGTTTGGCTTACTTCATCCCACTACACTACAGCATTAAGTTCTGTTGTATTTTGAAGCTCTTGAAGAGCAGTTCTCACAATAGTACCTTTTGAAGCAGGTCCTGTGCAGCATTTGAGACTAAACCCAGAGCAGCTTTCTTTCTTATGGGTTTCAGTGTTTAACGTGCTAAGAAAAAGTCAGTTGGTGGGTCCAAAACTTTTATTTCCGCATCACATCTGGATGAGGCNGATGAGGCATTGTGCCTGACAGTATGTGGGTAGTTGGAATTGGCCAGTATTGCTACCTGACCTAGTTGTGCAGCTTCTCTTATTTCACTGAGTATTTAATGATTGGTGTCTTTGACAGAGGAATCCTAAACACAAACCAAGTCCTACCTTTCTGTAATTTCCACCTATGAGGACTCCCTAATGTTCCCCTCTGCCCTGAGTATTTTTTTCTGTAACACTTTGTTGTAGCCCTCACATACTGTGCCATTGCCCTGGCTGTATCTCATTTTCTATCATCCCTGTAACAGAGACAGACTAGTATAGTAACTGTGTGTGCCACTGATTATCCTCCTTTCACCAGCATGAGATGCCTTTTATGTCAGGGTTGTCACTTTTTGCCAGGTAGTATAATTCCATAATCCTATTTTATAGATTTCTAGCATTGCTGTAGAAGCATGTACAACTTTTGACCATCTGCTGCAAACACCAGTCACGTGGAATTGTAAATGGTGTTATTTACCTTACCTATTCCATGGAGTTGGCAAGGGCTTCAGTTTCCCACACAGCTGCTTTGAGTTAACCCCCTTGGACACCCCTGTTCTGTTTCTCTCACCAGCCTTTTAGTACAGATTGTGACCACTGGTCACAGTGGTCACTACTCCCTTTTACCAGACTAAATACCTATCTGGACATCTCATGGCCTCTGCTCTGTTTGCACTCAGCAGCTCTTTCAATCCTCTCACCTGTTCCAAATCCAGCTCTCCGTCAACTCATCAGACCTCCCACTGCCATCACCTGTTTTGTCCGCTCCTGGAAGATTCCTTCTGTCCCAGGAGCATCCTCACACCACATTATAATCAGCTAGAGGTTAGAGTTTATCAGATTTGAAACTTATTCCAGGTTTATTATGCACCTTCCCTCTGACTGACAGCCCCTAAATACTTGTTAGATCAGCATCAAGGTTTTGTGGGATTTTTTTGGTCAACAAGACAGAAATGGTTTGGAAAATGTCCTATTTGCTTTCCAGTGTTTGCTATATACAAAGCTTTGGGAGTGAACTTGATCCTGTATCTTCTGAAGTATTGTCAGATTCTGCAGCAGAATGGATATACGTACCAAGAAATTGGTGCTCCAAAATTTTACCTTGCTTCATACACCCAGGATAAATCTCTGGAAATTTCCAGGAGGAAGAGCTGCCCTCTGAGGGAAGGTATTTGGAGGAGGTGTTTGTAATGGCGACAGATTTAAAAGTAAAGTGCCTATGGTATTAATGAGCACTGTACATGGGACAGGATGACACTCCTCATTATTTCAATGCTGTAATCAATTCTGGTGTGGTACTTCAAGATTAAATTTTCTTTTTTCTCTAGTTAAAGTAATAGAGGAAAGCAACTCCATTGGCAAAAGACAGGAAAAGTGTTACTGTAAAATCTGTTGGACAGTGTGAAGCTAAATTCTGCTTTCAGATACATGAATACAGTTTTCTTTTGCACGTGTTTGAGGGTGGTTTCACATGCATGCTTTTGTTTATGTTTATACTTTTAAAACTCAGCCTTACAAGGTCTTGCCAGCATAGACAAATGCCTGAAGTCTTGATATTGTTCCATAGGCACCTAAATCTTGGGTACAAGGCTGAATTGCCTGAACTGTTAGCAGTAAATAGGCCCAAAATCTTCAGAGTTCACTAGCAAAGGCAGGCAGTGTACAGGTTTGCTTGGCAGAACTTGAACTTGTGTCAGTCTGAAACTTGATATGACCTAGTTTATGACCTAATGTTTTATTTAATGAACATTGCTTAACCTGGGCTACATTGACTATTCATCAACCATGGAGTGGGATAGTTATGTTGGTTGCTAATTGCTGTCTTTTAGTACGTTTGTCTTGACATTTTTTGAGTGAAATATGCATGTTTCCTTTCTTTTCTTTTTTTTTTTGAGCTCTGTTTATACATGTTTAATCAACATCAGAGATCTTTTTGAACTGGTGGACAGAGATTAGATAACTTTCCCATGAGCAAGAAGCTCCTCCTCCCATATATGCATTCTACACAAAATCTGAGATTTGGGAAGTCAGTGAAAGGTCTTCCTCCAAATCTGTTTCAAATTAAAAATGCAAGATATATTAAAAAACAAAGCAGGGTGTTTTGTTTCAGTACATGCAGGAGTGCAATTAAATGTTCACACAGAAATCACACTTCCATTTGTAAATATTCAGAATATTGTAAAGAATGTTTAAAAGATAAAATAAACTCAAATGGAGACTTTCTTACAAATCAAACAAAATACGCATATTGACCAAAAATTTTTTTTTCACTCCTTGTTATCCTCTTGTTCTTTTGCAGAACATTTCTGCTTCAACCAGATATGAAACATCATTTGATTCCATAAGTAACATATACAAATTGTATTTCTTTGTAATCTACAGGACTACACATTTTGTTAAGCCTGTCCCATGCTAACAATTTGCATTCCCTGCCTTTTTTGCTCCAGCCCTGAAAGCAAAATCCCTTCAAAACCTTTTCAAATCAACTGTACAGAAGAGAAAAAGAATGAACTTTAATGAAAGGTAGTCAAAGGGACACATTCACCCTTATATTTCCACTTTCAGTTTAATAATTTTAAACTTCCCTGGATTGACATACATTATCTCCAGCAAAATAAGTGCAAGGTATGCACAATGCATACAGATACTGCACCTTCCTTCTAAAGCCCAAGGTTAGACCTGTGCAGATACTTCTATGACCTTGTATCAGAAGCCTTTGCAATCTCAGCTGGTGTGATGAGAAAACAATTCAACAGCACTGGACAAAGCTCAAGAATTAGTGTCATCAATCAAAATGAATATCAAGGTTGCAGTTCAAACAATTTTATGACCAAAGTCAATATGCTGGGTTAGCTGTTTGCAATGTATATTCAGCTCTTCCATTTGGAATGACACCATCTGATGTCTTTTGCATTACCTATGCAATATGTTCATTTATGGGCTTGTTACACTCATTGAAAAAACAAATCTTACAGTAGTTTGCTAATAAATTGAGAAGGTATTTCACTGATACTTTAGGAATTTATTTTGATGGCAGCATTTTTAAGAGTGTATTTGAACCAGTGCATATCACAAATTTGATGAGAGATGGAGAGAAAATGCAAGAGAAATCACAGTCAGGAATCAAGAACCATTTTATTTCAGAAAATAAAACAGCATTTAAAACTTAACTCAAGAAAATTTAACTCTGGTGAATGAATAGTGCAAAGTTAACTTTGGTGATAATAGCCAGTGCTGGGATAAGAACCCTTTGGATGCAATTCACAATCATTTAAAAATATTGCCATACCTTTTTTCTTGAATTGCCTTTTTCTATCCATCCTGTCTTCCTACATTTTACCTTATTTAGAAAATAAGTACCTGAAGTTAAGGAATGTAATGAGTGTCTACTCATCTGTCACCTTTCCACTCGTTCGGGTCAATAGTGTCTGCACAGCACAGCACATCCTCCTGTACGTGTCATGTCAGCTCAGTTGGGTAGAAATTTCCCACCACGGGATGCTCATAGTGCCAAGGGCTTGATCCCTGGATGGGCCATTCACTTAAGAGCTGGACTGGATGATCCTTATGGTCCCTTCCAACTCAGAATATTCTGTCATTCGGTATCATTGATCTTTTTGTTTGGTTTTCACATATGAATTACACTTCACTAAGGAAATCAAATGCACTGTCAGGATAGTTTTCGGAAAAATGTGTTGTCCATTTGGTTAGACCTTCAGGCTTTGACTTCTAGCAGTCAGACAGTACAACTACTGCACAAAAATATTATTTGTGCTTTCAGCCAAGTTTGCAATTTCTGCTTACTGTGAGCAGGAGTTTAAAGATAGAGCAGCGGATGGATGATGGTTTTACTCTGTGACTGGGTAGTTCACAAAGGCATCCAAGAGGGATAATCCAGGTCATCCTTTAGCACTTAAATTATACTCCAGAGATTGTAAATGTTTCTCATGACATATGTCTGAGGCTTTACAAATTTCTCAAATGGTGCTTGTTTCTATTTTCTGTATTTTTGTCACATGGGAGCAAGTAACATTGACCCATTTTCCTTTTGTCTGCTTTGCTAAGTACCAAACTATTAGTGGAATCCTTTGAGTCTGACCTGGAGAGACCAGGAATGTGGGAATGGGCAGGCTGTCATCTCAAACAGTATCTGCTGAGGCAGACTGAGCCTGTTCTCAGCATTTTCTTACTGACACTTGAGAAAATAGATGTTCTTTATTAACCTCAGTTTGTACATAAGGTTTCCAAATCATCTTCAGTGTCTTTGCATTATGAACTAGACGGTTCAAGTACACCTAAGCGTTTCCATTACATTTATCTGGAAAAGGATGACAAATGTTAAAGTATCTTATAATGACCATTAGATATGAACTTTGGGAGAATGCAGAAGATCTTGAAGGCTAGAAGTCTGTGTTTTAGGCACAGAGAACAGTTACAGACAATGAATAAAGCTGCAAGCCCAAACAAATAAAGCATCCATGCAGCATTTTTTCTCCCACAGGCTAAAACTATTTTTCTATGAAAAGACTATTAGTCTGTCAAATTCCTTTCTGTCTACTGCTATCATAGATACCCACCAAAGAAAAGCACTTTGGGGTTTTTTGTGGCTTTGGTTTGGGTTTTTTCAGTGTGGGTCATGGTTTTTCAATGAAATTCTGTGTCTAACTAGTGCTTATCTTATTACTCAGGAAAACTGATTTTTGTAAATACAGTATCACTGGTTAAAGATATGTTATTAGGCCTTATAAACTTGTTTAAAGCAGGTTTATTTTCCCCCAAGATTGTTGGCAAAGTCTAGCATAGGTGTAAGAGCAAAAAACAAAGTTGTACTTGCTATCCTCTCCAGTACACGTTGTTTCACTCCACTCAGAATATAGCAACATGTATAGTCTTTCTGTCCAGTCAAATAAAGACTTGGATATGTCCGCATTATTTCTTCTGATCCAAATACCCCTTTTTCTCTATAAATCACCTTTTGGCTGTTTTTCAGTTTCTAGATCCCCTACTTCTCTCTCTCTTGGATGAACTTTCTGTTATCCACTCCAAGGCATGGAACATCTTCTCCTTTTCCATTTCACCACCATTTATGTGTTAAAGGCTTCTCCCAAGGGACTTCCTTTCTTGATAGCCTAGAAGAGGAATGAGAAAAGCTGGTTCTGAGGTGAGCTCTCCCTCCTGTAATGCAGGATGTCTGGTCTTCACAGCTGTCTGGGCTTGTCTGTGTTAGGATGTGAGCTCCTTGGGCAGGAGCTGTTTGCATGTGGCTCTTTGTACGGTGCCAAAAGCATTGCTAACACTGCCAGGTTTGTGGCAGAGGTAGCATCATGCAGAGGGCCACAGTGACAGCTTCTTTCCAGTGGACAGGGCTCCAGCAGCAAAGGGCACAAAGGCACCACACAACACTGGGGGTATTGGATCCATATATATTCATTATTCCAGTACTTAATGAGGGTATGCATTGTCATGCAGATATATGGATAAAATGTTTTTTCCAAAGGAAACTCTTCCGTTCAAATATGACTGTGCTGCTGCTACAGAGTATCCCTTACCACTGTAAGACTCACCCCCTTTTCATTACAGAGCACACCCCTCCATGTGCTTCGCATGGATATGCAGTGTAAAACTGTCTTGCTCCCTTTTTCACCGTTTTTACTTTACTTGATGTGTATTTGCTAGCAGCTTCACACCATGGGGCCATTCCCCCACCATCAGTGTGCCCTGTGGCCCTGTAGACAGGACAAGCTAAGTTGCATGAGCCCAATCTTGTCCTTCAACTCCCCTTCACAGAGCGAGGCTGCAGGACAGAGTAGGGGTGGGCTCCCGGTGTGACAAGGATTTTACTGTTGCTGTCCCCTGCAGCTCCTCATCCTTAGCCCCTGCCACTGGAGCAGAGGCAGAGATGAATGTGCAGGCTGAGGACAGATCCATTTGTTTTTCTTGTTATTACACCACCTCACAAACCAAACTGCAGAGTTTGTGCTCTGCTGCCTCATGCCTGGTGCTGCCAGCCAGGTCTTGACTGCCCTGTACAGACATAGGCAGGTAAAACTGCTCAGGATTGCCTGAGCCACAGCTCCCCATACAGGTCCTCCCTCTCCTCAGCTGGCTTCTCTCCTTCAAACAGTTGCAGAGTTGGTTTTGCTAAATGACATAAGGTTATAATAAATCAAGTGAGAAGATTTGTGTTGTGCTTCCTACTGTTAGGAGAGGTCCATATGGTTTAATTACTTCCTCTGTACATCAGATATATGTGTATAAAATCTCGAAAGTCATGTGTAACTGCCAAGATCCTCTGGCGTGGTTTGAAACATCCATGCAGAACCCTCAAATGCTGCAGATGTGCTATGAAATATAAATGTAAAATGGAAGACGTCAGATTATCCAGTTAAACAGCAGCATTAAAATTAGAGAAATTGATGGAGGGATCCAGAATTCAGCACAAGAGAGGCAGGGGGGAAAGACCAGACAACTTTCTCGAGAGAGAATAGAATTTTATCATCAAAGGAGATGGGAGAAAAATAGTACACACACACCCTCTCCCCAGGAAAACAGCAGAGCAGCCTGAGGAAAGAAACCATGTCAAAGACAACTGCTTAGTGAATTGTAAAACCATCTGAAAAGTGTCATCACAAAATGTATCTGCTGATAGAGCTTTGGCCACTGTAGAAAATTCTGCTTAAAAAATGAGCTGTTCTTGTGCCTTCAGGCAAAAATGCAGAGGAGGGTAAGTAGACCATGTAGACCTGTAGACCCAAGATCATGGATGGGTCCATGCACAGAGCCACAGTCTGTCTCAGCAGGGAGCTTCTCACCCCTGCATCTCTAGAGCTGTTTTCTCAGGGCCTGTCAGGCATGTAGAGGCATTATTTTCCATCTGGCACAATGGCTCAAGCATCTCTTGAGAAGGGAATGGTATGTGTTGGAGTGATGTTGTTAAAGGTGCAGGGCAACTCTATGGGATCCAGCATCTCCAGGGCCTGATCTGCAGTGTCAGCCTTAGTCAAGTGAACTAGAGAACAGGCTTGGTTTTCCTCTCCCAAGCCAACACCTTCCTTTGTCATGCCTCCAAAGATGCCTGAGCTATTCCAGATACATGGGAAGTGGAGAATTGAAGAGGTGCTCCCCCTGGGGGAGGTGGGCATAAGTGGAGGCTTGGAGCATGGGATTTCTCTCTGTTCCCTTGGTCATGTGTACCCAAAATCCTGTCCCCTATTGGTCAGTTTGAATGTAGCCCGCGGGAATCCTGTACTTAAGGGGGTGTCCACAGGACTCCGGGGGTGGTTCTAGACCTGTTCCAGGGGGCAGTCGCTGTCGGAGTCCCTGCCGGGCTCCGGCCATGTGCGGCTGGGACAATAAAATCTGAAAACATCTATCAAATATCGTCTCCTTGATTCTTCCACGGGCCAAGGCTGTCTCGCAGGGAAGGTTGCAGCGACCCCACTGCAACAGAGAATAGGTCTGTGGGGGGGCTAGTCTGTATCCATGACTACCACCAAGGCCAAGGAAGATGGGGTCACTTGATGAGGAAGCACCCATGGGAAGAAACAGGGCGTCCTTGGGCTACCCCTGCAAGCGAGCCTGACACTGCTCCAAGGTGCCAACACTGGCCACTCAGCAGGACACTTCAGCCCATGCCCCGCTGTGGTACATGGTGTGCAGAACAAGAAACATGCAGAGGGCTGGGGGTGCTCCCCCTCAGGGGATGGAGACCCTCCTGCCCCCTGCATCTCTCTCCTCAGCCTGTCCAGTCCTTGCTGGAGGGACACCTGACTCTGTTACCACAGCAGAGCCACCCTCTCAGGTAAAGCATAAACACAGCTTTTGTAACGCGGCATTCTGGTGGGGTGCTACGACCTTCCAAAAGCCTCTCCAGCAGAAAGTCACTCAGCAAGCCACTACACTCACACACATATGCACACCGGATAGCTTCTTCAACAAGTCGATGGCAAAGAGATGGGAAAGCTCTCTGTATAGAGTTCCACAGCACAGGTTTATTCAGCCACACACATGAAGGTTTCCACTGATGAAAAGACCCAGAACAATGGCGTGTCCAGGGTTATATATGGGGGGGCGGGGAAAGCATCAGGGACCAATGGTCTGAGGGCACAGGGGTGGTACACAGGCGGCACTGGGGTACGGGAGCCAGTGGGGAAACTGTGAGGGAGTAGCGAGGAAAAAGGGCCAGTGGGAGAGCGGGGATGGGAGAATTTTCTAGAGCAAGGACATGTAGGGTATAAGGGGGTGGGGAGGCCAACTGGCCAACCTGGGGAGCAGAACTGGGGTATAATAACATAATGAAACAAAGCATCCGGGGAGAGGTCGTTTCTATCACCATAAGCTGGGGAGGATTCCTATTCCTACGGATGGTCCTGCCAATGCACTCACTTGTCCTATGGGCCCACCAGCCCCCACATATAGCTATATGCTGCTGTCACAGTACTAGATTTATTAAGTAATAATATTTGTTAGATAATACTAATTGTATAAGTCATGTATACATTTAATCAGTAAAAATTCTCTAAATAATTTCAGTGTGTCCTGCCCTAAGCATGACAGTTTGGCCCCTCATGTTTACCAAAACTAAACACACACTAAATACCATTCTCAGTAAGCATACTTCTTTTTTTTTAAAGCCCCAACACTCTGGTATAGATATACACATCATATTGTCAGCTGAGTCTGTGGCTTGGTGCATTTACACAGCTGCAGTTTGGGCTGTTGTTTACTCTTTCCCTCACAGACATTGTGTTCTGCTTTTTCCCTGTAAGGTTTTCCTTCTCTACCTATTCTTAGTTCTAGACAGAGAACTGTCCTGATTTATGTATGTTGTGTAACTTAAGTGACTTCAAAGATGTTTTGTATGGTGTAAATCAGAACGCCAACTGGCTAAATAAACCCTCCTTGCAATGAGGCGTAATTGTAAAGCTAAATGCGTTCCTGCCTCTGTGTACTAAATCAACAGGAGTCCTTTTCATTTTCGTGGGATAAACATACTTCCGTGTCGTGTATTTGCAGTCACTAGAACACTGTTGCAGCCACTGGTGATAACTTTGCTTCAAGAAGAGATCTTTCATACTGTATTTTTAAATATATATTCCCAATTCTCTAAAGCAAATTCTGTTGAAGATCTCAGGAAGCGTCTGCAGTTAGACGCTGCATAGCTGTTATTCATACCCAATGGAGTACTATTTCATTTTCAATTCAGTTCAGAGCATTCCCATAATGAAATTCAATGCCTAGTATCAGTTTATAATTGTTGATCTATTCCTGCAGTTTGTTTATTCAAACATACACCACAGTTTTCAGAAAAAAGATTGTTCAGCTCGTGTTCTCTCAAGTATTATAATCTATTCTTGTCATGAAGTGAAATACAGGTCAAACTTAACTAGCCATTTAGTTCAAGGAAAAACTTCCTCAAAATTCCCTCTTTACAAAAGCAAGTAATTCCTAGGATCTTGTAACCTCTATCAGTTAACCTGTGTCTTTAAGTACATGATCCCTTTTATGCATGTGTTACAAATTTATCCCTTTAGCTGTAGGCCCATATATAAGTTGTGGGATATATCCCACCTCAGCCGTGTGCTTGCCAAATAGACTGCAGCTATTGTCACCAGACACAATTTGGTTGAAGTCCTACAAAAAGGACATTTCTAGTTTGCTCACTTATTCTGGCTGCTGGTCTGATTAGCTTTCAGAACTGAAATTTGTCGAGAAGTAAGCTTTGGCTTTTTAAGACCTTACTAAGCATCTAAGAATTCATGAGAGGCTCAAGTGTGTTTTGTAAGAAAGCAGAAGCATCACAGGCCAACTACATTGTCTTTGACCAGGGAAGACCCAGGTGTTTTAAATCAAAACTGTAGCAGTAACGAAGACATTCCAGAGGGTCCAGGAGGGAAATGCTTAAGCTTCCAGCTTAGTCTTCTGTGAGAACCCTTCAGTTTCTTGTAATGGAAATAGGAAATAGCCATCTTTGCTTAAATTTGACTGTCAGGGGAGAATTGGGATAAAACCGTCTGGAGATATTAATCTACTACTCTTCAAAGCAAAATATTGTCAAGATTTCCTTCCTAGAAGTACCTCCTTCCCTGGGCACAAAGCTTTTGGTGTAATCACAGAACAAGCAGAAGTTTACTTGAGTTGGTTAGGATGGGCTCAAGGAGGAGAGGATGGTAGTCAGAAAGAAAAATTGTAGGAGTGTACATAGCGATATGTGAACCAAACAAAAGGCAAACAAAACGCTAATATTTAGATACTAAAGTGACATGAGGTAAGCAGAGACAAAGCAAAGAAAACCTCAGCAAGAAACTGCTGTTAAGAACTGGAGACTGAAGAAAAGGCATTTCATACTTGTAACAAGTATTTCTTTCCCTGGGAGAGGAAATGTTGCACAACTCGTAAACACTCCAGGATGCAGGAGCATCAGCCAGCTGATGACTGATGAATTTCATTTACTTCCTATCTGACTTCTGAATATTCAGGCAGATGAAATTGCTAAGAATAAATTCTGATGGGGGCTGTGAAACAATCCCCTGCTTTGTTTATCACCCTGAAACTGTGGCCAGTTTAGTCTATGTCCAGAGCATGTGCCTTTGTGTGATGCCGTGGTGCTTGTAATGCTCTGTTGGCTCTTACCAGCTTTTAGCCTGACACTTGTGCTCCTCCAGATTGTCTTACAGTCAGAGTCAGATGTGTCCCTGAAGTGATGTAATCTCCTCTGTTGCTGTCAGTGTGAGATGTATTTTTAATGCTTTGTGGCTGGTGAATATGGAAGTCAAGTAATATGAACTGCACATTTGCTTTCCGTTATATGCAACTGAGTGTGTTCCTGTAACCACTTCAGAATGCTGTTACTTTTATCCCTATATTACAAGACCATTTTCCGTGTTCTGCTCCTGTCCCTTTGGTCAGGGTAATACATGTCTCAATGTTCAGATAGTAGGGATAGCCCCCTTGCACTTTTTCCCCCAAGGTTTTTACCCAAATCTTTAGGATGTGAGATCGGTGCCTCTTGATATTCAAAATGGTTGAGCTATGGATTACCTAGCCTTTAATAGGGCTCTTTTAATGGAGAACTCTAAACAAAATTCCTTCTTTGGGTGAAAGCTTAACAAATATGGAAATTATAAATTTGAACAGAGCATTTGTGAAAGCTTCTCAGAGGTAATTTACCTCATCTTGCTCCTCTGATTTGACTTACAATTAAATATCTTTCAATTAAAGTTGCAGTCACCACCTATTCTTCACCTTCTCTCCGCATTTTCCTTAGAAGAGGCAGCAGTCAGCAGCACCCTGGTACTTCTGACTGGCTCATGGATAGAAGCAGAAATTCACTTACAAAATCGTGATCTGCTTGTCCAGTCATTAATCCTGTGTAATACATGTCTTGTGTAATCCAGAATCATGTATAAAAAGATGTTTAAAATTACAATTATTTCAACTGGTTTTCCCTTTATGCACTATTTTGTACTGAAACTGTAATGATCTACATCTATCTGACCCTAAAGTCCCTCTTCTACCCATTGCACATTTTTGTTCATTTATTTTCAAAAACACAGCCCCTTCTTGTGCTGGTGCACCATCCTGGGCCACCAGGGCCCATCTTTCCTCTCTGACTCTCATTCCCAATCATTTTCTAGTAATGAAAAGAAACCTTGCTTCTGGTTTGTTAGACATCTCCAGCTGGCAGTCTCCACCAACCTCTTCATCCAGCCTGGTGTGTCCCTGAGTATGCTCCATGCTGCCTGAATGTTCGTTGAGGAGGGGCAGGAAACTTCCTCTCAGTTTCCATCTGTCCCAGGTTGGTTTGGAAGGAGAGCTGCAGGAATGATTCCCCTGAAGTTCCTCAGCTTTGGGGAGTGGGTTCCCACCCAGGTGTTTGTGAGGCTGATGCTGCTCCGTGCAAATGGTCATTGAAGGTACGCCACAGACACACACGCACGCACGCACAAGATGCTCTGTGTTCCCAGAGCCTGGTCCTGAAAAGGAGCTGGAGGGTTTGGGCACACTCCAAAGGAAATGTGGGATCTTCCCACATTTCAGCTGCTGAAAATGAAAAGCTTTGCTGAGTGTATGAAACTTTAAAAAGGTTTGTATCTTACTCAAGTGTCAGACAAAGGTCAAAAGTTGCTTCCCTGACACAAAATCCTTTTCCTTAGTGGAGCAGGGGAGGAAACAGAATCCTTCAAAGAAAGAGGTCCCCAGGAGATGCACCCAGAGATTAAGGCAGACCTATACCATGACCCAGCACTGATAGACAGCGTGGGCAGTGCAGGAGGCTGACAGAGTGCCTGAGCTCTTCAGGTTTCTATGTCTACCTTCATGTCAGAAAACTCAACAGGAGCATTTCTCATCTGAAACTGGTAACTGATAGAATGCACCAGCTCCATGATTGCCCTGGGAAGCCATGGTATAGGGAAGAGACACATCAAGCAGAGTAACAGATAATAACAATTTATGTGTTTCAGAATTTGAGATTATCACATATTTAATTCCATGCACCGCACCCTCTTATTCAGATACCACCATTCCAATACATTCTTCCCACTTTTGATCTGAAGTTCGAAGAGAAGACATAGCAGAATCTACCTTCTGGAGTGTACATTGCAGTTTTGTACATTTGTTCTCTGGAGACAGGGGATGTGAATCATATGCACTGGGAACAAATGAGCAATCCAAACAGGTGCTGCAGTTAGAAACTGTATGTGAAGGACAAAAACCCAAACAAACAAAACTCACTTCTCTTCAGTGTTTTCCTTTTACATTTCAGCCACATCATGCAAGAATTTTGGTACTGCTTTTGTGAAGACCCTTGAAGTTTTACATAAAGCTGACAAATGGAAAGACTATAAATGTATGTGCATTTCCCAGATGAACTGTGTTTGCCAACTAGTGCATAGGAACAAAGAGAGTTAAGTCAAAGCAGAAAAGTTCCTCTGAGCATTTTGATTATGAGAAGATTTGTGGGGCTTTACTGTAATAACTATAAAATATTTCAAATTGGTTTCTTAATGTCAGCATTATTTATTTTCAGAGCAAAGTTCAGAAAATTTTGAATGATTGTATATAATTTTTTTACATGTCTTGGCTCCTTCAAATACACATATGTATACTTTCTTTTTCAGAAGTGATAGATTGCCAAGTTATCTGACCTCTCAAGAGAGGAAGTTGGGAGGACAGTTTAGTAACATTTTCTTTCATTCCCAATGTGGAATAAGATCAAAAAATATGTATTTTAAATTCTGTTAATAGCCTTATCTTTTCTAAACCATAAGGTACTGGCAAAATAACAGTGCAAGTAAACATAGCTCTTGATGCACCACATTAAAAAATGGCTTTTGTTTATGAAAACTTTTTTTGTTGTAGAAACTTGTGGGAATAATGTTGTATTAATGGTAGGATGTTGACCTTTTCCAGCTATGGAAGATAGTCTCAGAACAGGATCCAGGAAAAACAAACATGGAAACTACTTAACTCCTTAGTTGTATGCCTGAAACTTTGTGAGGAAGCATTATTCAACTTAGACTATTGTATTTACAGATTGTGTCATTACATTGAAGTGCCACACACACACAACCATTTTTCAGTAAGCACAAAGGTCTCAAGAGCTTAAGGGAACAAGTAACTTCAGTGAGGAAGAATATTGCTATAATTTCGTGTAATATATGTAAAAATATGCAGTTGTCTGCTATTATCTACATTTATTTATAGTCTCCCAGGTCAAAAATAGAGCAGATTTTCTCCAGATTTTAGGGTACACAGTGTAGTGCTACTGAACAAGAAGTTATACTGAGAAAAAGTGTGAAAAGAAAGACATTCCATGTTACTGTGGGCTTAAGCTCATGCTCCTCCTTTAGGCTGAAACTGATTGCTCTCATTTCTTAAGTGAGAAGTCCCAAAACTCAGTTGAATTCTGTATAACCTGTGCATGTGGCCTTTGCTATACAGTCCACCTTCACCTCTGCTGAATTCACTCCTAAGCTGAGAAGCAGCCACAAAACTTAAGGCCTGCTGCTGGCATCCACTGAGGATCTTGAAATGAGGCTTGGGAGGTGTACAGGTGGCTGTTGGTAGTTTTCCTGTGGTCTGGAAAAAAACCAAGGCCTATGGTGGGGAAAGAAGAGAAATGCTTTCTGATCTGTCATTGCACTGTGTCTCCCTCTTTTTTTGACCAGTGGTAGTCAGATGTCCTGTAGGTAGTTTCTCTTCCATTCCCATTCCTTTGCCCGCACGTGTTTCTTCTGAAGCCTCTCTAATGACAGTAGACAGTAGTCAGATCTCCTTACAGGAAAATCACTGTCAGCATCACCTTCAAGAAGAAAAGAGCACTACCCTAGTTAGTACCAGCTGGACATCTCACCCATGGTTTCCACTAGAGCTCATCTAGATCTCATTCACCATTCCTGTCAATCAGATTGCATTTGTCATTATGAAGAACCAACAAAAGAAAAAACAACAACAAAAACAACAAACAAAAAAACCCCAACAACCAATGTTTATTAGCATCAAGCACTTTTAACTTTTTTCAATGAACTGTGTACATCAAGAGTACACAGGGTGAAAAGCAGTCATTAGTACAGTGTACCAGTTCACCTTTAGAGTGTTCTGTGCCCAGCAAACAAAATCAGAAATGTTGATTTCAAAACAGGTTTGGGTTTTTTCTCCAAAGAGATTAGAGTTCTGTATTGTCTTTAGACAACATGTAAGTACTACCTTTTATTACTAGAAGTGCACTTTTTACATTCTGGAGCTCTCAGGCCTGTTCAGACACAAGGTTCTTCAGTACATACATTGTTTGTCAGTAGAAAACCTCAGTATCAGCTTTGCAAAATATAGGAGTATGTGAGGGGTTACTACCAAAAAAAACAAAAGCAACAAGTGTTTCCGTCTTATGTACAGTATATCAACCTGTCCTGCTCCTGAGGAGAATTGGCTGCCAGCTCAGGAGGCAGCAGCTGATCCCACAGCTCACAGTTCGCCCAGTTGCAATGAATCAGCACTGAGTTCAGCCAGGCCAGATGTATGTCCTTCCGACCGGTCAGTCATTATTGCATGGGTGTCCCACCTGTACCCACAGCCAGTGCTCGAGCAGAAATGAGGTGCAGGAGGTGCTGCAACCTCCAGCTCTTCTGCTTATAGCCTTGGGCTCTCAGGAGACATTGCTTCCTTTCTTGGCTTAGCCATAGGCTTCTGATGTGTTGGAAGGGAAGTCATGTAAATCTCCCAAGAGCTCAGTTCTTCGTAGTAAAACAGATTTCTGAAGTGTTTGGCGAGGAGTTACATCCATTGTGTGCTGATTTTTGGTCATCATACTTATTTACTAAATAACTAAGTGGGAGTTGGAGGCACCTAAGGGAACATGGAGCCAGGGTTTGGTACTGACTATTTTTTCAAACTAGGTTCTTGTTTTTTGGATAATACCACTGAGGTTGAGGTTCTCAATCCTAGTAAAGAAAATACCCGCAATTCCCTCCCTCTTGCTTCTTTGCAGTGCAAGGTCTGTAAACTGTTACTCAGTGTGCCTGTGTCTCTGACACAGAGGCCTTGATCTCTTGGAGACTCTGTGCACAGTACAACTAATAAGCATTGCTACATTTGACAGGGCTTTTTTTCCCTCGTTTATGTCCCAGTAAACTGTAAGGTATGCCATTTCTGCTACTGTTGCCAACACAGATATGTCTAACTTTCCCCTAAAGACCTCCAGTGATGGAGATTCCACAGTCCACCAGCAAGCCTGTCAGCGTACCTGAAGTTCCTGTGCTGGTATCTGTGCTGTTATACCCCACTTGGTCTTTGCTGCTGCAGTCTAGGGAGAGCTGACTCATTCATTTATTACTTGTAGGTAAAGTTTCTTGTACTGCTGACCATTCTTTATTGTTTTCTTCTTGACTGTTGAGATGCAGTGTCCAGAACTGAATTTAGATTATCTGGCCACAAGCCTATCAATGCTGAGAAGAGGATAGGGATTATTTCATGTGCCGTATGCTTGTCTACAGTGTTCAAAATCTCAGAAGCAAGAAAGGTCTTTGTTGGGGTCACTAGGGGTTGGACTAGATGACCTTTAAAAGGTTCCTTCCAACTCAAACTTTTCTACGATTCTTTGAGACAATTGTCATTTCCGTCTTAAATTATGTTGTTGTTGTGGCATCTCTTCAGATTTGAATCTGGTGTTGGATGAATGTGTGTATATCTAAATATTGCAGTTCAATATTTAAAGCAACATTTATTGCCAAGTAATTCTTGTTGGTGGAAGCTACACCCACAGGACAGAAGTCTGAGGAGGTGGAGAATTATTCCACAGACTGTGTCTGCAAAAAATACTGAAGGGATTGTCAGTCAGGATGATGATTCTTTTCTCTCATCACTAGAAGGTGTCATCCATTTGCAGTCAGAACCTCACCATCTAGGAGGGTCTGAATGTGTCTAGAAAAGTGATAGAAATGTCAGTCTCTACTTGATAAAAGGTGGGGAGCATGAGAACAATGTGACATTCACCAGGAGTTGTGGAAATCTCTGTGTGCCCCTTTGGGTTTTAATATCGTTTCCCTTATCAGAGTTTGGAAGGAATGTTTGCACAACAGTACATTTTGTTTTCATATCTGAGTAGTAAATCAGAGTGAGGAGGTACAAGTGGCAGCCTGTAATGGCACAGCACTGTGTGGACGCACAATAGCTTCTACACGTACAGTACGATACCTCCTTGGCTCCCTGAGGTTCCAGAAAGTGAGAAAAGCCTGTTTAGGCCTGACTTCTCAAAGCCAGTCAAAACAAAGTAAAAATAACAGGAATCTTAATCAACCCTTGCCAGTTGGCCAAAATGACTGGGTATGCTTTGCTTAGGTCAAATTTTGCTGGAACACATCAGTGAGTGAGAAGTTCATTTGCAATGTAACTATGCCAATAAATAGCCAAAACATAACACTTGGAAAACTCAGTAGATGGACAGCACTCCCATTTGTCAGCAGCTACTTTTCCAGTGCACTGAGAACTGTGGGTGGCACTGGGGGGGGTTGTGGGAAGGTTTCGGGAGGAAGGGTTGATTGGAATAGTTTTAGTATGATGAAGACTGTCTTATAGCTAGTCAGTTGTATGAGTGGAATTTTATCTCTACTGGGAGGTGAGCTCATTCGCCTTTATCTACCTCAAATCCATGTTTAGAAAAAAATCAAAAGTAGCATGCATTCCTGTTCTTGATGGCTTATTCTTACGAAACACAACTGCTTGTTACCACCCAGTGTCTTCTGAAAATGACCTGTGTTTGATTTTGGTCTGGTTTATACTTTCTTCTGCTGAAACAAAAAATGCAAGACCTCAGATTAGTTCTTTGTGTTTCTGGATGGTTTTCAGTGATGGATTTTAGAGCATCTCACAGCCCATAAAAATTTTATCAAAGTACTCCAGCCACCTTCTTGTTGTTTTTTTTATTTTGTGCTCTTGCTTAAGACCAGGTTATAGAGTAGAAGTAAGGCAGGATGTTTTATTCACTCTAAGGTTTTCTGAAACCCAGTTGGCCATCCATACTACCAGGCATGTAATTTCCCGAGTTTGTACATTGCTTTCCTACCCTATTTTCACTGTCTGTTTGTTTTTCTTCCTGGCTATTCCATGCCAACCCCACCCTTCTTTTTTTAACTGGTGCTTTTCTATCCCAGAATGTTCACCTAATGAACTTGAAGATGCTCTTCTTGCCAGGTGGCTAATTGGTGAAGATACTTCAGGAGAGTGTGGGAGAGGACAGTGAAGGAGACAGAAGGAGGAAGTTTGTGGATGGGATTTGTCTAGGAACTGGCAGCAGATGGCTGGGACTAAGGCCAGAAGAGGAGGGGATGAGCAGTGGGAGCAGGAGAGAATAGTGAGTTGGGCAGTAAAGGAAACCGGCCTAAATTCAGCAGGGCTCAGGGCTGCACAAGGGGAAGGTAACTTCAAGCTGTTCTGTGTCAGTGTTAATGTGGTGGACATGATCCTCAGTAAGCTGTCGTGGAACAGCTTGTTGTTTGTGTTCCTCTCCCTGTTTGAATACAGTTGTTGGAAATAGAGGGAATTGGAGTACTGTCAGTGTAATATTTTGTTTGTCTGAGGGCCAGGTTAGCCTGTGAGGTATAACAATGCCCAGCTCCCTCAGTGTGTGTGCAGCCAGTGCTGTTTAAAGAGGTGGCTCGGTGCCATCTCAGCTGCTCTCGCGGTGGGCTCTGAGCACCCATCCCTCTCCCAGTGGTGTCAATTGAGGAATGAAGGGGCCTTTCCTGCCTTGTGACTTCTGAGGAGAAGGCGGAGGAGTTGGGGCAAAGGAGCATGAGGATTATTTAATCACATCTTGAGTTTGGCCAGTCAGCAGCAAATGGCCTTTGCTTTTTATGTACTTGGTTAAAAGAAGGTTTCTGCTAAGTTAAAATGAATCTGGTTCCCCAGTCAACCTTTGGAAGGTTTTCAACAAACCACTTAAAAATGCAGGGAGGGCTTAGCGAAATAAATCTTGTTTTAATAAATAAACTGAATCACAATTTTCCAAAGCTGCTCTACAAATGGATTTTGTAAGATTTCCTGAGTGACAGAAACAGTGGTGTGCACCAGGATCCAGTGCTCTCTTCCTTGGTTTTCCCAGGGCATAGGAAGGCTGCCGGCACTGGATGGGCTGAGGATGGAAGTGCATGCTTTTGTGAGATGGAAAAAGTGATTCATCCATCCTCCTCCTTAAGCACTGCCTACGAAGGACAGCACAGGCAGGGTTTCTGTGCCTGTCCTTTGCTGTAAAGACCTTTCTGTAAGAGAAGTGAGGCTGGAGGAAAAGGGAGGATGTTAGAGGAGATGAATCCTGGTCTCTGCTGCTTAAGGAGTATCTGTATAGCCAGTGCTGAGCCCCACAGTTTGCCCTATGGAAAGGCTGCCTATCCTACTAACTCCATGAAAGGGAAATTCATTACAGGAGTACTTACAAACTTCTCCCTTCTGAGCTGGTCACCTATAGCTCTCTCAGCTGTCACACTGATGGCTCTGCTCCAGGCTGATGCTGTATTTCGAGATCAGCCATAAAAGTGATGCAGAGGAGGATTCTTCAGGTAACTGAATTGGAGATGTTATATTTTGGTGGTATTTCAGATAGAACTAATACGTGTTGTAAGCACCAATAAAATGAGGAAATTCAAAAGTAATGCTAGAGTCACTCTGTACGATACACGGTAGGTTTTATTCCAGTGTTTTGAATTTAGTATTCTTTTTTTAGTCAGGCAATTGTCAGTATGAGGCTCAAACTTACAATTAAGTTGTAGCTGGTAGAAAAATGTTAAATGTCCTGAACTTGAAACACATTAAGATAATAATACAGTTTGTTCTAAAAGAACATAATGAAGGAATTCAGTGAATGGGAATTACATAAACTCTACCATTGGTGTCGAAGGACATGATCTATAAATTAGGAGATTGAGAGTAAACAGGAAATTCCACAGAACAATTTCAGGATAAAGAAACTATAGCAGCAGATGGAAAGATGTTTCTGTTGGGAGATTTTAGAAGTTGATTTTGATAGCATCTACCTCTTTTTAAAAGAAACAACCACTCCATCTCCGTGTTCTGGTTGTGAATTCCAGCTGTGCATTAGCAGAGCAATGCTAGTGCCAGCTAAAGCACGATGTTGCATTACTCTTGTCAGTCTTGTTCCCATATACAGGTCACACCTCTTTTTCTCTGCCCTTATAGCCACATTGGCAACTTCATGGGCATGATTATCTAAAAAGCACACTAAATGTCTTAACATATAACAAGCATATTTGAATATGTTTGAATTTTCCTTAAGACTAGAGCAAAATAAGAGATAAAGGGGAACTAGATCTTGCAATGAAAAATAGTTGAAGCCTGTATGCTTAATATACCTTACATAATGTGAAGTAGATGGGGGTCTATTTTCCACTTGTTTTAATGATTATGGATCAGGCTGTAGTATAACTCCTGGTAGCAATTAGGCACAAGGATTTACTCAGTCTTTATTTCACCAGCATTTCAACCTCACAGCAAAATTCAACCTGCTTTCTACAAGGATATCCCCAGAGAAATGTTAACATTCCTCCAAAATAAATACAGGGCCTTTCAGTATTAAAAATATGGACAGAAATGTTCCTATCTGCAAGTTGTTATTATTTTCATAGCAACTACTTTGTAAAACAACAGAAAGTCCAAAAAAAAAATCCCCACCAAAAAAAATTCCAAAACAGAAAAGAGAGCAATTAGCAAATAGTTTGAATGCCTGAGATAAGGAACCATAATGGCTAGTAGGAAAGAAGAAACCTCACATTTAAGACAGTTTCTCAGCACGCTGCATAATAGTGTCCAAACATGCTTCCTTTTGGCACATGTCGATATACACAGACAAAGAAACAGGAAAGGGGATTTTTTTTTAGTTCCCTGTGTCAGAAGCAGACACTGATGGAGAACTCAGCCATAAACATACATTATTCTTACTAAAAAAAAAAGACATAGCCTTGGTTTTGTGAGAAGTGCTGCATTAGAGTTGGAGTAATGTAGCTCTGGAAAGGATGCTTTGGGGATCAGGTTCTGGCTTTTGTCTGTGCACTGCCTTGTCTCGGTATTACTGATGTGCTCTGCAAATGCCAGTGGTGAATAAACCGACTCAGATGATAAAGAAACATATCCCTTTGCTATGCAGAGCGTGAATTCTCAAGGCTGCTGTAGACTTGGCAATGGAGAGAAAAGCTGCTCAGTGCAGCCGACATTGGGTTTCTCAGTTGTTCTCAGGTCTAAATACAGAAAACTTCCCATATCACATTTCTCTCCCTGGAGGTGGACCTCCAGAGAGTGAAGCTCAGCCGGCGCACAGTAAGGATGATGATGATGAGCAAGTGTGGAAGAACTGTGATTCTCCTCCTCTACAGAAATGGATATCTACATGCTAGGCATGAAGAGCTTTCCATGTATGTGTGTGCCTGTTCGTGTGTGTGTGTGTGTGCAGTGCTCAAGCTTTTACTCAACAAATGACTCTCACAATTACTTATTGTAAAGAAATTTCATGCAAATAATCCTAGTGAAATTTTCTTTCTAATTTGAAATAATAAAAAGATAAACATGTAATTCTTTAATGAACAGTTACAAATTAGTGCAATGGACTGAACTGCAGCTGTTTTACTGTCATCATTATTCTAAGCTGAAAAGAGGACTTTACTCACTAAAGCGATGTAAATAATGAGAAGATAGTTTTGCCACTGTAGAACATGAAGAAACATGATACTTGAAGAAAGGAGGTGTTACCTACTGATGCAGCTGTAAAAGCTTTGCAAGTGTCAAAGAACGAAAGATGGGTTGGAGCTGAGAATTAAATTGCTCACGTCTGCAGAGTATTAATCCAGTATTTTAGCTATGAAACAATGGTAGTGTTCTTAATTTCTGCTTGTAGTCTCCACGTACCTGTTTGGTTCCAGCCATTTCATTAGAGTAGTGTCTAATTTGAAGTATACTCTAGGTCTTTATGCTGCCAGCCCTGCAGTGTCAGTGCCCCTGCAATCTATTCCTCCATCCTCAAGAGCTTTGTGCCCTTCCACTCAAGTACGGGGCAGAGGAAGGGGAAAAAGGAGGCAAAATGGACCTGGGTCTCATTCTGATACACAGCAAGGAAAAGGCTGGGTAAGCATCTGAATCCAGGAGCTGGGCATGGTGTTGGGTCTTTCTCTCTAAATGTAGCCCAAACTGAAAAGGAGGAGCTAAATTTCATCCTACATGTATAAGAACTTTTTTTGAAGACCACGAGCAGTCAAGGGCTCCCCAGTCCCCTGTGGAAATTCCACTGCATTCAATGTGAAAAATCGGATTTCTGGTGAGATGCGTTTCAAGCCTGGCTGGATGGTTCTGCAGGGATGCTGACGCCGCTCTAAACAAAACTACGCAAGCAGTGCGGCTGTGATGCCGCGTTAATCTCAACAAGTGTATTTTCAAGTGCAGTTGAGGATTAAACCTGTTGCAAGAGCTTGTGTAGGAGGAGGTGGTTATGCAGTAGCAACTTTGTTTAACATTTCTTCACGTCTGTGGCTAACGGCGAGTTCTCGAGTGCACTAGACACTACTAGAAAAGGGAAGGATTTTGCAGCTCCTGGCACTGCATATTATATACCAACAGAAAAAGTAAAGATTTATTTTTGCTTGCTGAATGAGAGAGAGAATGAAGTGCTGAGAGCTCTGTAACGTTTCATACTCTCTTAGACGCAAAGAGCCAGATGAATATTGTTGGAAAGAATGTGTTTATACAAGAATCATATTTATCGCAGAAGCTGTGGTCTTAACATTAGACAAGGCACGGGGTGAAAAAGCTGAACATGTAGTAACTCAGCAAAATTCCTACTTCTGCCATGTATTAGAGTAAGCTTCAATTACTTATATTTAGGGGATTATTTTAAAACAGTTTACACACAATTTGTTTGTAATAAATACTTGCATATGGATTGAGAGAAAATAAAATATATTCATTAAGAAAGCATTGTTTTCCGACTTTACTTAACTTTCCCAAGGCAAACAGCCACAAATCATACTCTGTAAATGCCTGCATTTGTAGCCTTTAAAAAAAAAATCACCAGACTTTGGACAAAGTACCAGGCTTGGTCTCAACCTTGCACTGCATTACAGGTTGTTGATAGCACAATCTGGATGGATTCTTCTGGGATCTCAGACTACATTCCCATGCTCTTTGACTTCATTGATTTGGCAATAAATGGCACATTCTTGGAATGCTTTCAGTGGAAAGATTCTATATAATACGGATAGGAATAAGCATGTGAAATAGTTTGTATTTTAAGCAGAGCAGTTATTCCCTCTTGTTATATTACTGCGCTTTCTTTCATTCCCATGTTACTCCTAAAGCTTGTTATTGTGAGAGATCCTGAGCCTTGAGAAACTAGAGTTAAACTAGTTTTTTCCTTCTGCTTTCTAAGAAAAAAAGGAGAGATGTTGGAAATTTTCCCATCACACATCTGTTAGATGTTAGACCCAAATATGTTCCCAGTGCAGCTGCGCTGGTCTAGTACTGGGGTGGTGTAAGTGAACTCAGTGGAGTTAATCAGAGATGACAAGGCAACAGCATTTATTGCAACACACCTACTGTTTAAATAGAAGTGATGGCAGTGTACTGAAAGCTAAAATAATCGCAAATTAGGAAAATCATGTAGTGAGAGGCAGACAAATCTATTAATTATATCTTTTAACATAAAGAAACTGTAAATGGCCAGAAGTTGACCCAGAAGGAAACTTATTCCAGCAGAGTTCCACCATCAATCTCTCTTTGCAGTGGGAACCTTTCCTGCATCCACTGCTGCAAGCCAGTGAATGTCCTATTCCAGCACTACATTCAGTCTGTACTGTCTTTTGAATACTCTTTCCTTTTTCCCTAAATCTTTCAAAAAGGAATATATCTAGATCTGAGTTTTGACATACTGTGTGTACAGTTACATTTCAGTTCACATGAAGATTAGGGGAAATAAATTACAATAAAAGCCTGGTTTAAGATGAGTGCACAAGCTGTTGCCTCCTTGACTTTGGTTATCAAAGCCGTATTAGTAAGAATTCACACTGCTGGGAAGAAGATGAAAAAAAAAGGAAGATTAAATTTCTGCTCAATGCCCTTTTGGTAAACCGTGGCAGAGGAAAGGGGAATTAAAGTTGCTCTATAAAAGCAGCTGAAGCAATTCCCTCCAGCATGAGGAAATCTTAGGCTGGAACAAGGCCAGGAGAGCCAGCTTGGTGACATTGACTCCATTCACAGCATAGCAGATGTAAAAAGCAGGAGACAGCAAGATACAAACATGCTGTCCTCCTGCATAAAAGGAGACTGCTCTTGGGTAGTGTATGGCAGAACATAGACTGTTCTGAGAGTCTGTGACAGAGCCAGTTTTGCTGACCTGAAATATTTTCAAGACTTGTGATATTTTATTCCTAAATAAGGCAAAACTAATTTTTTTTTTTTTTAC
>VYZQ01017000.1:0-25194 GCA_013400655.1 Mystacornis crossleyi | reverse complement strand
TCATTTTTTGCCAGACTATTATTATCCCGAATGAAGTTTTTCACAGAGAATAAACCTGACAGTCATTTTTGGAGGTCACCAAGTAGATGAAAATGAAAATGTGACTCTCAGGCTGAACAGATTCAGCAAAACCACAGATGAAATTTGAGACCTACCATATGCTCTCCACTGAGATCCTGAACAACTTTAATTTGTTCAAAATCATAAGGTCCCTTGAAGCCATGTGCTGCTTTGAACTTAACTGGTCTTGTATAAGGCATCCCTTCATCATCACTGGAAGAGGGATCATCTTGATCTGTGTGAAAGACTAAGAGAAACACAAATTTAGCAGTACATAATGCAGCACTCATTTAATCTGTTAGTAAGCTTTTTGGTAGCAGATTAGGCTTGAATTAGACAATTTCTATAGGCAATTTTAAGAACTTAAAACAAAATAAGAATAATATTGCATCAAGGTCTAAAAATACATCTGCACAAATTTTTGGATACAGTGAATCCGAACACTAAACACTGAAAATAAGAACTGCTATCAATTTTTGTTCTGCCCCTTTCTTGGCACCTTGTCTTGCATTCAGCAGATCCCACACAAAGTGATTTCTGTCAGTTTAATGTGTGCTGAAAATGAGTCTACTGGTTTCTTCTCTCTAAGTACACTGCAATGGCCTGGTGATTTGCCCATGAAGCATAGGAATTGCAAAAGAGCTGTGGCCAACACCCAGTGGCAACACAAGACACTGAAGTGTAGCAGTTCCATGGCACTTCTCTCAGGCTGTGGTTACACCAGCTTGCTGCAGCACTAGAAGTCTGTCTGAAAAGATACACTGATGAAACAAGAAGGGGAGAATTCAGTTGTAGTTGGGAAATGTAACAGGAGCCCAAGCTATATGAGAATTCTTATTGTGGCACGGGTTGCCACAATCTGATTTGTTAAAGTAATGAAGATTACCCCCAATTCTACCTTTGCTGGGATAACTTTCCAAAAATGTTTACATTTTGATATCAAAACCTCTTTCTAACAGCACAAGACAAAATCAGAGTATTCAGCTGGTTTAGTTTAAAGGTCTCTCAACTATTACTTTACAAGAATTCATCCTTGTAACCTGCCCGCCTTAGCCTACTAAGCTACAAGTTAAAAAAAATCATATCATCAACTGTAGAACAGTGGTAGAATGCAGCAGTGTATGTTCCTCTGTCAGCTTTGATTCCTAAAAGCACAAGGATAAACAAACTATCATATTAAAAAAAAAAAAAAAATTTGAGTGTCACTTACCTTCGTCTCGAACACTCTTAACCTTATTTACAGCACGTTCACCATATTCTTCAGCAAGGTGCTTTGCTTTCTTTACAGATTTGCCAAGGAACTTTTTCAGTTGAGTCCTTAAAAGCAAGGGTACTTTTTCAACACATAATAATGGAAAATTCTCATTTTTTGCTATTATGAATCAGTAATTTTGATCTGAAATGCAATCTTAGCTTTTTTCACTACCGCTTCTTAAAATAAGCAGTAAGTTTCACAGCAGTCATGCAATCTTCAGCTCAACCACAGAGCTACAGGCTTATGTAAAATCAAGCATCACTTGTAAAGGGATTGCTTAAAAGGTAGCTTGCTCAGTAGTCAGAAGGGAAGCTTCAGCTTAGAAAAATAAAATGTTTTTTCTTCCTATGGAAAGGAAAAAACATAAAACAGCACTTACGTTTTCTGTTTTAACCTCCCTCCATCAGTGTCAGTTTGCTGTGTCTGCATTTTGTCTTCATCATCAGATTGTGCTGCATCATTACTAGGAAATACAGAAGTGATTGTTTAATAGGAAATCATAATGAATCTAAATTGAATGAAACATTAGTAAAGTAGACTCTGCATTTAGGATCCATCTTTATTCCTCTATGTAACACACTGGAAAAACATGGATATTATGTGAATCACATAATAAACAGGTCTTTCAATTCTTAGGCATCTTGATACTAAAGCTGTATACACTCTGCAGGTGCCTGATGCCTTAGGTTATAGCTTCTANAAAGAAATCTCTTGCAGTTTGTTTAGGGATTCGGAGGAGTCCGGTGGGGGATTTCAGTTGGAACTTCCCTCTTTGTTTGCTATCAGCTTGTGAGAGAGAGCTGGTCAAGGAGCTGGTGAGAGTTCCAGGGAATTTGATTTTCCCTCTTAGTTTGTTGCTAGCTTGAGACTGCAGCCAACACCCCTTGGCATTCAGCCAGGTGGCAGTGTCTTAGAGGCTTGGATTGTATTCCCAGCCACAGTTTGAAATCCCAGGTTGTGAGTTCAATTCCTACGTAAGTTTTCTCTCTCATCTTATTAGTGTGTAGTAGATCGCTTTACTTTATTTCTGTGAACTTCCTGCGTAAAACCATGGGGTGTAATGTTTCTCATATGGAAAATGAAATGCCACAAACCTGCCCTTTGAGGTGTGCATTAAAAAACAGGGAAAAATTGACTGGCAGAGATAGAGCCCTTACAAAATCAGAATTAATTAGATTTTCCACACTGATCCGGCCAGTTTGCAGATTAGATGGCCAACAAAGGTGGCCAAAATACAGTAGTTTGGACGAAGAACTAATATTGAGTTTAATATCAAGCCTCCAAAACACCACTGCTTTTTAGAAATTGAGTATGCAAGACTCTTTTTGGTTGTAGCCCAGTTACAAAGACCTAAAAAACCCCCATATACTGCTTTTAAAGAAAAAAGAGAAAAAAGATAAGAAGCCCACATTAAACCCAGAGGTTTAAAGCCAAAGATATATTATTCCATTCCACAAATTCCCAACTTAAGCTTATTGTGACACTTTGAAAGCTAAGAGCAGACAAAATCCAATAAATTACTAGGAACTGGTAACATGCCACTTCGTTCTCATATCTTGCTTTCCACATATCAAATAAATTAATAGTGGTTAATTCTGAAATAGTTTGTTCACAGAAGAGTTCTAGAGAAGTAAGCTTTTCAATAATACACCAATGCAAAAAAACTAGAAATTTTCTGTTGCATAAATTCATATAGGCCCCTGAAAAGAACATCTAGACTGACACGATTTTCTGATCATTAAGCACGTGTCTTTTTTTAAAAAAGATTGCAAAAAGACTCAGTTTTACACATTAGAAGGATCTAAAGCTCTATTAAGAACAGGTAAACCTCAAAGTAGTCAGCTGTACTAATGACAACAGATCTTAAGAGGAAGTCTCCTATGAAACACTGCAAAAGCTACAGGAGGTAGTGGCATGAACAATATCCAGTACTTGAACGTAAACTGTGTTTAATTCAGCATAGAAATGACATTTAGTACATCAAAGGCTAACTATAGATCAGTGGATTTTTAGATGTATTTGCTTGTCAAGTTCCAGCAATATCAGCAACTTTTAGTTAACCTGAGAAAAATCAATAAGGAGCCTGGTTCACTGAGAACTGGGAATTAGCTCAGATTAGTCAGACAGATGGATTTGGGCTCTTTTTACCTGCATAAGAGCAGCCTCTGTTTATGCAAAAGTTGAGAGCAACAGCATCTTATGAGCTGAAGGCTCTCATGATTCATACCTGACATATTCTTTAGTTCTCCTCATGATATGCAAAGTCAGGGGATTAATGCCTGTTGGCAACTTTTCTTCTGCCAAACTCAGAGGTATTTCTTCACCTGTATCAAGGTTTTTTATCATTACACTTGCTAGAATTTCCTATGGAAAAAAATAAGATGTGAAATGAAGAGAACTTGATTAGACTTCAAAACCTAGAGCAAAACAGAAATCATCAAAATTTACAAATAATTTATCTTAATGGGAAGTTCTGTAGCTCACTATGTATTTATTTTACAAAGATTAAGTTTAAATTAGCATGTTATTGCAAACATTATCAACCACTAGACAAAGATAAGCAGTTACATATCACAAGCTTCAATTTCATAAATCAAAAATGCAGCTATAGAGACACCAACCACTGCCTGACACCTTTCATGCTAGTATCAAACACATCATTTAATTATAAGACATTGCAGTCTTCCCCTTTCCTACTCCAACTGCTGTTTCTTAGGTTTAGCCAAAGGCAAACTTAACATACAGAGAGAAAAGGAATTTAAAACTAACTAGCACCATACAAAGGCAAAGGTTTATTTGGACCATCTCATGAACACTTACATAGGTCCAGCAACAGTTAAAAAAAAGCTATATATTGATAGACACAAATGAAAACTTACAAAAGCCAAATATCATCACGATTAGCAGAATTATTAACTGAAGAAAACTATTTTTTAGTATGAGGAAGATCATTTTCCTACTGCTGACACCTTCCCCTTTTAGACACATGACAAAATGCTGGGTTTGCTGGTGTTCCCTCCCATGCAAATCCTTTGAGGTGTTTGCATAGCTACCAACACAAACTTGATGGCACTTCAGGTCTATTACAGCTCACACTTCCAAAGGCTAATGCCACACATGACTCAGGGGCCACAAAGTGCTTAGGTGGACAAAGCCAGCTGTGCAGTCACTCCTATTAACATTCCTGGAGACAGCATGGAGTGGTTCAGAGAACAAGGAGTGATCTGTGACTACACAATTCATTCAAAAGACAGGGAAAGCAAGCACAAAGGTGTACAGACCACAGCCACTGATACCTCATCTGTGAGCTCTCTGCCAGAGTTAGACCTGGGTCTTTGTGGTCCAAGTACTTCATTTGTTGTTTGGCCATCAGCTGCTTTCCCATTTTCCTGAAATTGTGCAGACGTAGATTACATAGATACATCTGTACTGTAACACTGAAGCAATAGAAAATGTTACAGTTACCAAACTTATAACCATTTCCCAATACCTGTGCAGTGACGATTTTATCTCCACTAGTTGCACTGGCCAAATCCAAAGAAGGCTGAGAATCTTTGGGCACACCCTCTGTAACTGAACTTGAAGTTAAAAAACCACCAGCTGTGAAGCTGTCTCGAGAAACTGAAAAGAGATTTATTAGAAAGAAAAGCATAACACTTGACATAGGCATCAAATCCTAACATCAGCATTACAGTCCTGAACACCCTTTCTGACCAGTTGGGTATTTTTTAAAGATCAAGTGCCACCAAATCTAACTTACAATTATGTATTTCATATACAATTGGAGGTTCAGGCATGATTTCACACTTAGGCCTCTTAAGGTTTATTAACTTTTTTTTTAATAGTCATTTTCCTAGTAATCCAAGACTACTCATTTTCATAAAACCTCAGTCCACACCTTGACTTGCATTTCTATGCAAATACAGACCATATACATTTTATTTTAAGTAATTGTTTTTTAGCTGATGTATTCATGAGTCAACTTCTCCTTGCTATAGCTACAGCTATTTAGTACGAAGCGTTACAAGAAAGTCTATGAATGAAGAACACTTCTAAAGCAGAGGGTATTACTTCATTGTAATAAGCTAAGATTGTTGAAGGATTTTTTACACATCAACTAAACTAAAATCACAAGACTGAATGATCCTTCACTCAAAACAGAAAAATAGTAACCCTGTAGATAAGTAAACCTATCTAAAATAGAATACTTGCCTTCTAAAACAGGTTTTTGCACTTCAAAATCCAGTTCACTCTTTTTCTTCCGGGGAGGTGGAGCTGGCCGTGCAGGGGGGGGTGGTCTAGGGGGAGGAACGTTTGTGGGAGGCGGGGGCCGGGCTGGTACAGGCTTCTTTGTGCTCGCAACTATGTCAGGCTCTACAGTCAGCTGCCTTGGTGGTTTTGCCGGGGGCATTTCTTCTGTTGTACAAAGGTCTTTGGTAGATAAATCTGAAGCCACTTTTTCTAAAGTATTTGCCTCTTTCTTGTCTGTTAAGTCCTCATTTTTTGATGTTTCTCCTTGTGCTTCAGTTTCCTCCATTTTATGGTCAGTTGCATTTGTTACCTTTGTCAGTTTATGAGATTCCTGTTGCTCAGAACTAAACAAAAGCTTCCCAGACTCCAATTCAGTGTCCTTACACACATTCTGATCCTCTGGTTCTCTAGTGGCTTCTGGTAATGGTATTTCAGCAGCTAGTACTTCTGGGATATCACTAATGATACCTGCTCCAGAAATCCAAGCATTTGCATCTGAAGTTGGAACAGTCAGTTCATTTCCTCTAGAAGTTAAAGCATCATCCTCTAGTTGTTGGGCCTTCTGGCTTTCTTCTATAATACTGTCAATGATCTAGAAAAACAAACAAAAACCATTTTACTAGTCACCAGCAGGCACTTCCTGGGTACACAAACCAGTCAGCCTGCACAATACCCACAAGAACTCTTCCACTGAAGAGTTGTTTTATATACAAAATGCATTTTGTTTAAAGAGGAGACCAGAACCTTGGTGCAGAAATGGGCATATTCAAAAGATAAAACAAAGTGACTAACTTACGGTCTTCTTTACTATACTTGGAGAGAAAGTTAGGAAATAAAAGCTGTTCACTCTTCAGAGTTCTCATGTACTGCTAACTATGTTCCTGTAAATTACACAAATAATTCAACACTGGTGAATCCTAAATATGTTTTTAGTACACTCAGTTTGATTTTTACCCCTTAGATGAACATTCTTACAAACATTAATGACTAATTCTAATCTGTGGTAGTTTCAGGATGAGTACTTATCGTTAAATTATTTAATATTTTTAGGGTGATGCAGGAAGCTCAAAGCAGTATTTAACTAACCTCTTTCGAATCATCTTGTTTCATTTCTCGTACAAATGTTTCATTTCCAGCTTTGTGTAATTTATTGTCCATATCCTACAAAAGAAAAAGTCATATGATGATGGTATTAACTCCTTCAGTAAGATGATCTAACAAAAATATAGCTCCAACAAATTAAGTAGCATAAAGGACAAGAAATCTGCCACATTTTCACACATTACTTCTGTCAGATGTCGAAACAGTAATGCCCAGTACACAGCAGGAGTATTTCAGTCATGCACAGAAAGGCAGCACACTATGCATCAACAGTTATATATATGTAAGAGGCTTCAACCTCAACTAAAATCAAACTGAAGGGTGCACAAAGTTTAGAGAAACAAACACATATAATAATCTGCAGCAAGGAAATTCCATTAAATTAAAATATTTTCTATTTTCTTTATCGGCTCTTAGGAAAGGACTGTATAATAGCCACCTATAGTAGAAATTATTTAGAAATTTCCAAATTAAGGCAGGCAGCTCTATCAAGTGGTCACAAATATGCTTCCGAGGTTCTAACATGGAATCTTACATTCTACAACTATTCCCAGTGCACATCGTCTATTTTAGCCATCAGTCATCTTCATGCAGATCCTTCCAAAATCCACATAAGATCAACTGAAAATATTCTATCTGGGAGTAAATATTTTAATGAATTCCTGAAAAATTTTAGGTTCAGAACAACAAGTATTTTATACCACAGTATATTGCTTTAACCTCAGGTGATACGGACTAGTAAGAACTTCATCATACACCTTCTCTTCTACATGAATTATTAGAACCCTGAAGAGTTCGGGTTAGGAAAAAAAACCCTTTAAAGACTGTCTAGTCCAATGAAAGGCCACATCACATTGTTCATAAGCATATGTATCAGCAATATCTAAAGTGGAATCTGATGGAATCCTTGACATTGGAAGGGATATGCAGAGATTCAGTAGCCCTCAAGGCAGAGACAGCTAGAACAGGGTATTTTCAATCATTTGTCCGTGTTTTTTTATTGAGAGTGACTGTCTAGTACCGATATTTAAGAAATTTCTCCTTAGACTTTGCCTAGACTCTCAGACAATCAAACAGCCTCTAGAGCATCCTAATGTATTACATTTGAAACCGCTCCCTGCCCCAAACTCTTGCTGACATCCATCTTGAAGAGTTCTGACCTACAGAAATGGCATATCGTGCAAAGACAACTGCAATTATAGAAAAATTCTTCCTCTCTCTCCACTCCCTCCCCTTCCTGGCACAAAGTGTTTCTAATCTAAACCCAAGCTCTACTTTGCTTGATCATTAAAATCTATCTTCAAACGTATGATGACTTAAATACTTAAGTGTAATCAGTGCCTACAAAAGCCCATTATATTAATTTCTAATTCTGCTGACATTAAACTCACACACCTATTAAACTTTGGACTTAGGAAATATTTCTTACCCATTCCAAGACAAACCATACCATTAGTCATACATTCACTGAACTGATAGGATACCAAGCACAGAAGCTACTACTTTTTCCACCTTCAGAAACTTAGCTTTGAACAAGTGATTTAGAAAGATACATTAAAAAATTTAAAAATCTAATAGCAACATGGCTAGTAATTCATGGAGACATTAAAGTTAGCTTCGAAGTTTAGTGAAAATGATAAAATAACATTTCTTGAAAGGCTTACACATGTAATACTTAAGTATTAAAGGGACATTAAACGGAACAGAAAATGGGGGGTTATACTTCTGTTCCCTAAGAGGTGTAACAAGATATGGTATCACTGTTAAAATACTACTGATTCAGAGCAGAGTGCTGCTGACAGCTCAGAAACACTAGCTTCAGTAGGATTTCCCAACACTTTGCAGACGAAACTACAAGCCTTTGTTAGGCAAAAGTGTTGCATAGCACCACCTTTGGCCCTTCTGAGACCAGGAAATGAGTATTATTTGCACAAGGTTCCGGCTCCTCATCTATTCATTGTGTATGGATTCAGCCACGCTGTCACTATGCACAGAATACCAACTACTTGTGTGGGAAGTGGCAATGCTGCCTCATTAAGCTAAATATAGTGTTTTATCTTCACATAACCTAGAGGAGAGGCTTCTGAAGCACAAACATTAGGATTTTTCTTATTTTGGAGACAGAAGAGAGCACAATCAACTATTTCATATAAATCAGGACCAAAACCCAGGTGCTGCAGAGGCTTGCTTACTACTCACAAATCAGTTGAAAGAGGGCAGTTTAGTAATCACATACAGCTTAATTAAATTGCACATACACATTTCAGAACAAAATGAGCTTCTAGACACTGTAACATACCCTAAATAAAAGAAAAGCTGGAATTTCAAGACAAGCATAATTTCTACCTACGACAAGGAAAGTCTATAATTTCCTTCGTATGCAGATGTCAGGGCTACTCTAGCACATCTACATTAGGTGGAAATACTCAATCTTGTGTTCATCAACAAGCTCTTGACTGATTTTAAGAAGAAACTCACCTTTACTATATGGGTTCCAACTTTTGTTGGTGACCTGTTAGAAAGAGAAGATAGACTTAGGTAGAGTTCAAAGACAATAAGCTTTGTTTTAAACAGTCTATATTACAGCCTTCCTTTGCAGGAACTGTATACTTGATAATTTAGAAGCGCAACAAAGTGAATGTTTTTCATATCACTTCCATAAAAGTTCCCTACTGTATACCACACACAGATCCATAGCTTCTATAAACTCTGAGTTTGTCAGCAGAATGTTCTGGAAACCACCTTCCTATCACCCCTTTCTAATAAAAAGATGTTACTTCAAGTACGAAACCAAAAATATTTTGCATTACAGAGAATTTAAAATTAGCATATATATGCCAAGCATTGGGTGGACATTAAAGAAACAAAATTTCTCAGAAAGCAGAAGCACAAATACTCCAGTACCCTGCAAATCAAGCGCCCAAATTCTGATGCAGAGTTGGCACTATCACAGCCACTCTGCCCCTCAGACTCTGTAGGAAACCGAAGATCTTTTTCTAATCAGGACATTTGGTATAAACAGAGACAAAATACATTGTAACAGGAAGGAACTAGTGTGCAGTACTTTCCAACATGCACAGTGTAGAACAGTGACTTTGCATTAGCAACCACTCACCCACCACCTCTCATTACACTAATTACATGAAAGAACAAGCTATCTTAGGGGAATGGTATCAAATAATTACTTCTTGTCAAGTCAATTCAATTAGTGGATCGTCAGCTCTTATATCCCGAACTTACATCTTCTGCAAGACTTTCAGAATTCTAGAAGATATTTAAATACTGAGTCACACTGCTTACTCTGACGACAGAATCTTACTGATACATAAAGGAAAGGTTGGACCAGATGATTTTTCCAGGTTTCTTCCATCCCGGGCTGTTCTATGATTTTACCAGTTTGTCAGTCACAAGCAGACACAAAGTTACAGATTAATTCCCTAAAAGCTTACTACCAAATGAGCTACCTGGATTGCACACATATCCCTGCTGACTACCAAGATCAGTGACACTCTGCCCCAAGTATCACCTGGCACCGCAATACAGACAAATATCGAGATCTCAAGCTCATTTGCTCCTCCTGCCTCCAAAATCATTTTAAGGAACAGTACTTCCTGAAAAAAACTGCAAGTATTTCCATTTAGTTTTTAAGAATTTCAGCTCCTCTTTACCGTCTGGAAGCATTAAATCACAAAAAGCAAAGATCCCGTTTATACAGCAGAGCTAAGTAAACAAGTAAGTACAGTGGATTGGTACATAAACACTCTATCACGGCAACTAATTTAACATGTTACACTGTAACATGTACACTACTTCTGGCCAAACATTAATACTTCAGGTGCACAATACCTGTGACGCTGTTTTGAGGTCCTCCTAGAAGGCTCAAATCTCAATGTGCAAAAAAGAGAAAAATTAGTATTTTGACCAGAAAAACACGAACATTTTTTGTCTCGCAAAATACATTGCTGGGAAAGGCCGCAGCCTGAGTGGGATTTCTGGTCACTGAAACACTTTCAGTTCAACTATGAACTCTTGGATTTCCTTAGGAGTGGCAGAAATATGTCACAGTTTATTAAATCCATGAGATGACTTTAACAATGAAATACATTTACAATTACAACATTAATGCCTAGGTTTCAGCCAAGGTCCTATTTTACAAGACACTGCTTAGATCTAACAACCTAAGACAAATCCCTAAAACAAATAGATATTTCAGTTTTCTACTGTGACACTTCCCACTAATTATCCCCTCACTTCTGGTACAGGCAACTCATTCCTACACTGGTTACACAAAATAGGAGGTGCAAACTACACTGCTGCCATTTCAGATTTCTTTAGCGAATTAGTTTTGCAGAAAATCTGCAAACGAAACCAGATGTTACTTTCTACTCTCAGGCTACTCAGCTATCTTGGGGAAAAGCTGCTTGAGTAATAAGGGTTACAGAACTAGCAGGTGTAGAACATAGCATCCTGCTGATAGCTTGATGTAACACATACACACAATTAAGGAGAAGCTTTACCATGGGATTTACATGCTTTTAAAATACTGCAAAGCTTCCACTTGGCAAAAACCCCACTTTCAGATCAGTTTGTAATACAGCCAGGTAGAGTTCAGTGGCTTGCCTGAGATGACTTGAGCTGTGTGTCTGTCAACACCATCGCTCCCTTAGTCATGAGCAGTTACTGCTTATGTGCTACTACATTTATACAACGTCAGCCAGCTTGGTAACTGAAATGTTTTGTAGTTCAACATGACTCTGGAATGGTCTTGTCTTCCCAACCACCAAAACTTACCAGTCTTCTCCATGTCGTTTTACTTTAAACCCATTAGTTTTATGGATGCAGTATATGATATCCTTGCATTTTTCAAAAAAGTATATTCAGTGGCAAAAGTGTCTGAAAATATTTACATAAGATCAAGCCAAAGATCAAATATTGATTTGACTTTTAAAGGTCAGGCAGCACATGAAAACTGACATATGCCACAGAAAACATAAGGCAAAAACTAACCTGGTGTGAACATTTACCAAAAAGTGGGATTTGCAAACTGATAGCAACACATCTTCTAGACTGCATTTCACATAACTTCTAAATTATCTTACATGATACCATTTTTACACCAGTTTAACATAGGAAGGCTTCGAGGCTTTTTACAAAGATTAAACACAATTCAAAGAAATATCCCATTTCACCTGCACAAACAGATGTCTGATTGGTCTGAAAGTCAAATAAACTCACAAAGAAGCTTTTAAAAAAGTTGTTTATCCCACTATCAAATTAATCCTGATAGTGATCAAACCACAGGAAGCTCCCATTCTCACTACTCAGGTAGCTCCAGCCTAGCACCAGGCTGAAGTGGGCTTCATATTTTCAACATGTTGTTAAGTTTTGTGACAGAAAACAAAACATTCAACCATTCAGACAAAAACCAATGTGAATACTGGCCTTGCGCAAATCCCAAACTGACAGTGCCTGCCTTCCTGGGAGGATGTACATTGTTATACAACAGGTGTGCTAGCAGGCAGATGGGAAGAGGTTGCAGTGCACACATAGCAGCTGTACCCTGTACAGAACATACAGGTTCAACAGCCAGCCGCTCACCGCTGTCCTGCACACAATGTTCCCTCTAACCTGTGGCTGCCCTGGAAGCTGTAATTACTTCTGCTGCAGCTCTCCATGGCAGTCACACCTTCAAACCTACAGAGATTCACTGCTGCAGTGCACTGTTTGGGCTGCCCTGAGGAAGCTCCCGTGCGGGAGCTTCAGCAAACTCTGAGTGCAGAAACATATCTGTAGCACTGAACACAACCAACAGTTCACACGCCATCTATTTGCTGCCAGGATCAGCTTTGCATGTTGGCTAAAATACACACACAAAAGTTGCACTAAGCATCTCCCACATGTCAGTGGGGCACAACTTAACTTTACCTGTCTTCCTACACAGAGGAACACTAGATTCTTCAGGAAAAGCATCAAGGCAACTTCTAAAAGACAGGACTACTGAAGTCACAAGTCAAGAATTTAAACAAAAGTACCAGAGGAAATTTCTCATTACCTACACCATCTCTTTCGTTTGGTTTCTCATAAGAATTTTTAGGATACAAGTATACTAGGAACAAACTTGCCCCCCCCACTGTTAGGCATATAAAGTCCAAACTATTAGGTTTGGCAGTTCTTGGTTTCAGAGTGGGTGGATCACTTTCCCTACAAATAAAATATAGAGGGTCTGTCATGTGCCTGCATCTAACCAAGTGTACCTTACTTCATACTTTCCTTCTCTCAAAACTGGTATCTTCCTGCATAGGACTGTTCAGGCCTCTACATTTCAGCATCTTTTCCTAATTTTTTCCATGGTTGTAGTGCTTTTAAAGTGAGTGACAGAGGTTAGATAGGGGCATCTTCTGTCACACTACCTCTCCCTTTTTACTCTGGGCTTAGTTATCCAACAAATAGACACTCTCCACACATCCTGTCAAAAGCAAAATTACAAGTAAAAGGCAAGATCTAGAGCAGAAGGGAAGCACACAGGCCTCACCAGAGAGGATACAGTAGTCTCAAAACATCTCCAAACACACTTCACCTTAGAGAAGTCATCACCCCAGACGTGCTACCCCCAGAACACTACCTCAGACCATTCTAATGTGAAACACTTTGCATCAAGTTCTGTAATTTCTGCTAATTAGTTCTTAAAAAGCACCAGTTACAGATGTACTTGAGGATGAGGATATGGTGCTTTCCTTGAGAGAGACTAAAGCATCAATAATTTAATGACTTAAGACTGGGAATTGGGAGCCTACATCCAACTTGAAATTTCCACTCTTACAGGTGTGGAGACAGACAAATAAACAGTAAAGAAGTCAGCAAGTTTACATGAACACTTGACACCACTTTCAGAGTTTCTCTATCAGCAGTTATTAAACTTCCCCACATAGAACAAAGGCCAGGGAGGGAGGAAGCTACAAACCCCACATTTTTAATGACGGCAAATATATCTACACTGCTTTGCTAAAAACTGGTTATAGCATGTGCTGCCAAAAAGGATTCCAAACTGGTTTTGCTGATCATCAGAACACTGAATGCAGGAGGAAATAATCTGAAACTGCAGAGGGCAACATGTGCTTGTTTTCAGTTGCCTTGCCTGCAACAAGGTGGTTTTTTTTTTGTGGCCCCAACTCAACATCATTACACATGTTAAAAAATATACTCTACCAGCCTGCTTCCTAGAAGTGTCCAATGCACATGTGAAATTAGTTCTTATGAAATCTCAAAGCTTATTTTGAGAAAATACTGTTCATATTGTTAGATTCAATAACAGACTGAATTGCACACCAGTAACTGCACTGCAAACGAAGCGCATGGACATCACCTCCTTACTTGACTCAGGCTCACAGAATTCTATTGATTCAAGTCAATGATTCATCATTACAGGTTATGGAAGAGCACTAGAGCAACTAAAAGCATCTTTCACTTTAATTTCTAGTGAGTGACTTCATATTATCAAGTTCTGCTTAAATACAGGTGGTGGAAACCTGCAAAGCCAGGACATATGACATTATCTATATCAGACAAAAGGTGGATGTGCAGTTGGGCAGATTTAATAGATCACTTCTACCAAAAGGTCCACTTCCTCTTTCCTGTCTGTGGCCTCTAGTCACACAAATCCCTCACCTTCACTCTCTCCTGTCCCAAGCCTTGTAGATTCCAGGTGCTTTAACATATTGAACAGTTTTTGCTGTTTCTAGTTTTCAGCCATTTTACAATTTACTTTGAGTTAAAGCAACTCAGAGAAGAGTTTGATGATCACTATTCCCAGAAGAAGGTAAGCAGTTGGGGAAAAACCTCATTTCAGTAGAAGCACTGTGAATTTGGCTTATCACATCTGGCAGAACTGTATGCTAAGATGTGTTTTTCACCAGGCTACAGCTAAGTAGCTAAGCTCAGAAAAACTTTGATACAGGATGTGAAGGTGAGGAGAAAATATCTAGTCTCTTCCTTCTTTTAGACATCCAGCTGTGACAGAATCACAGCTTAAAACAAGCTCCTTAGTCCATTATTAAAGCTTCAAACACATGGATGCCACAACCCATATCTATTGCTCTATAAACAAGCCATGTGAAACCTCATTCTACCAAGTAAAAAAATGCAGAGGTTTGGTCCAAGCTACACGAAAAACAGAACTGATACAAGCCATAACCTGTCCAGCACACAACCAGAAAGAGAGATTTACAACAAGAGGGAGCACATTTGGCTGACACCAGCAACACAGTGTCAGGGTTAGTTCTGAGGCAGCAGCACTGGGCTCTACTTCATAAAACGCTGGTAAAATTTCACTACTGGAATAAACTGGCTAAAGGTAAGAAGCATCAAAGCGCCACAGAATCACAGATTTGTTACGGTTGGAAGGGACCTCTGAAGATAATCTAGTCCAATTCCCATGAAAAACAGTATTAAAGACACCACTAAAAACGAAGCACAGAGCACACCAGAAGTTATTCTACACTCAGCAACAGCTGCCTGTTGCTGAAGAAGCTCGCTCGCTTCTCTTTCCTCAGAAAATCTGTTACTTTTATCGTATTTCAGGGATTACTTCTGTCGGTCCCGATTCCATCTCCGCACGTCTCCTCCCAGCACTACACCCGCTCCCGCCTCGGGAAGGCCGGTATGATCTCATCCTCTCACGGCCACTGCCGCCCGCACCAGCCCCGAGCTCCCAGAGAGCCCCGCTCGGGTCCCCGCACCCTCCGCATTCCGAGCAGACCCCGAGCTGTCAGGGGGGCCGCGGGGCCGCGCTCACCCTGCTTCCCCTCTCTCACCCCTTCACACCTCCCCCCCCCCCGCCCCCGGGAGCTGCTCAGGGACCGCGGGGCCGCGCTGAGAGAAGAAGGGAGGGAGGGAGAAAGGAAGGGCAGGGCCCGGCCGGGCGAACTCACGGCGCGGGGGAGACCGCGGGATGCACGGTCTCGGCCGCATCGTAGAACTCCTCGGTGTCGCTGTCGGACGCCATGGCGGGGCCGGGCCGCCACCTCCGGGAACCGCGGGCCGGGCGGGGCCGCGCGGGTATCGCGAGAGCGGCCCAGCCGCGCCCCCCGGAACTACGAGAGGGGCGCGCGGGAGGAGCTCCCCCCCCCCTTCCCACGCTGCAGCGCCCCCTGGCGGCCGCGTTGAGGTGGGTAGGGGGAGCGACCGCTTCTCGGCCCTTCACGGAACCACAGGATCGCAAAATCACGGAATCAAGTAAGTTGGAAAAGCCCTCTGAGGTCATTGAGTCCAACCTATGGCCTAACACCACCATGTCAAGTAGACCATGGCACTGAGTGCCACTTTCAGCCTTTCCTTAAACACCTCCAGGGACGGTGACTCCACCAGCTCCCTGGGCAGCCTCTTCCAATATATAATTACCCTTTCTGTGAAGGAATTCTTCCTAACGTCCAACCTAAACTTCCCGTGGTGCAACTTAAGACTTTGCCCCCTTGTCCTGTCGCTGGTTCCCTGTGAGAAGAGCCTGACTCCCACCTGGGTCTTTTCCAGCCAAAGGATTCTGTGATAGAATCAGGTGATAGAGAACTAAGATAGTCTGCTAGACAAAATGATGAGAACTTTTAAAACAATTTTTTCTCATTAACTTCTGTAAGGAATGCTTGAAACAAGCAGCAGGAATTAAATTATATGGTTCCTTATTTGTTTTGCCTCATATTTTCCTTCCGTAAATTTTCATCTGATCTTCTGGTCAGTTTTGACCTCCCATCTAATGATAAGTGATTAACAGTAACTCCCAGAGAAAAGAGGCTTCCTCTTGAAACCTACATTGCTTTTAATATTTGCTCAGCAATTTGTGCCTGTTCCTGAGCCAAAACACTTAATCCTTCATCAATATATGTGATGGTGGCAGGCTGAGCATAAATTTAGGCTTCCCTCCACATTCTCTGCACTGACCTCCTGTCCCCCTTGCTCTTTGGCTCCCTTATCTCAGTTACAGCTCTTTTTCTGACTTCTAACAACCACAGTTTCCCAAAGCACTGACACAAACTGGAGTTCTCTGTCTATTCTCTTATTTTTGTAAAATGAGTAAAGGCTTGATGTGTTTGAGACAGATAGTGTTGTCAAATGGTCAACACAGAGGTGGTTGTGCACATACAGGCATGTACATGCACACCTGTCCTTGCACATGCAGGTGACATGAGGCCACATCCTCTGGTTCCCTTAAAAAGTCATGATGCTTCTCAGCCAAACCAGCAGAAGTGCTGGGATGACAAGAAGGAGACACACTGGAAATGCATAAGCAATTTTTCTGATTTTTTTAAAAATAAGGAAGAATGAGCCTATCATACAGCTTAAGCTCTCAATGTTGAAGAATTCGAATAAATAATTAGTACAGAAAATTGCTGACTTGTTATTCATTGCATACTGTTCCTGCTCTAACTGACAGCCAAACATGACAATTGCATTAGACTAAGTAGGATGGCCTCTGAATTATTAAAGTCAGTAAGGATATAACCTTAGCTGGGAAAGGCAGATGGCTCTGGAAACTGGAGAAAAATGCTATTGAAAACCATCTTGAATTGTTTATCAGTTTGTCACTCATGGCAGCTGCACAACTTCATGTTTTACTAGGCAGAAGAAATTTCATCATTGCAGAATTAAAGAACAGTCAAATAAAAGCCCAGTTTTGGTATTCAGTCAGGTTTTACATGATGATTAAAATTCAGCTTTACTGCAGTGGTCTTGACCTTTCCACTCCGAACCTCCTTGTTTTTTGCATCACAGTGACTTCTCAGAGGCTGATAGAGATCCTAGATCAGGAGGATTATAACCACAGCTCCACAGTGACACAGCCCAGCCTGATTTGCCCATGGAGACAAACATAATAATAGCTACTAAGGTGTTATCTAAGCATCAGGAAACCCACTGGCCAAGACAGAGCAAGAACAAGGAGTTGTTCCTGGTGGGGTTATGCTGTCTGCTGCCTCTGCAGGGTATTGCTGGGGCTGTGCAGTGTTTTCAGGCTGACTGACCACTGTTATCTCTGTTGCTTGTAAAGATCAGCAAGAGGACAATCGGGTGTAGCAGGGATAAAGTTTCCCTAGACAGAAGATAAAGGTCATAATTAGTGTTTGCAAGTGACCTGGCTGCTTTCTCCCCAGAACTGGCACAGCTCTTTCCCAGGCTGCGGGCAGGGATGAGCACCAGGACGGCAGTGAGGGCTCATCTCACCTTGCCATGGAAGTGGCATGTGTTGGCTTGGAGGGACTGCAATGGCCAGCTCTATAAGGATCTGTTAAATTCTCAGACTTACGTCCAATATTGTCCCTGGTCCAGTTTTCCCAAAGCCATAACCACATGAAGAAGATGAGATCATATGTTAAAATCCTTATGAATGGCAGACTCCTTGGCATAGCAGATTGCACATTTGCTAGGATTTTCTAACATAAAATCATACACAATTGAATTACTTGAATTGTTTTCTGACTTTCATGTCCTGCTCAACCATTAGCCCATGCATTTCACACCCAAGTGAGCACAGACTGCTCCCAGTACACCGTGGCTGAGTAGCTGAAGGTCCTTCATACCCTCTCTGATACTGACCAGATAATGAGAGTTTTTATCTTCTTTGGCTTAGGCATGGACTTCCCCCAGGGCCTCCCATGAATCAAAACTCACGTATCATCTTGTCCCAAGCACTCTGTGGTGTCAGGAGGACCATTTTAGCAAAATCACCACTGACGTGTGGAAGTTCCCTAGTCTTTTGCCATGGTAAGGCTGACTTCAAGCATAAAAGCTTGTGTCTTTTTGAGTGAATTTGCTGCTGCTTTTGTGGTTCAGAGGCTCAGAAAGCATAGGGGTCCCTCTCTGTTGCTTCCTAGCTCATTTGCTAGCACTGCTTATATTGGCAGATAGGTCTTGGCCCCACTAAATCTTAATATATGCACCGCAGACAGATACAATGTAGATTTGTAGCCTCTGCAAAATACCACCAGTCTCCTGATTCATCTGGTCCCTTAGGGGCATAAGGTTTTAAAGCAAAATTGGTTTTTATCATTGCGTTAAAAAATAAGGGCAGAAAGTATTTTTAGGGATAACTTGGAGCTGATTCCATCCTGCAGCATAGACAGTGGACAATCTCCTGTGTGCCCTCTGGGCACAGGGAGAAGAAAGGCACACAAGTGCTGGAAAAACTGCTGATCCCAGGTCTACCATGGGATGAAGATAGTCAAAGTGAAACTCAAAACTTGCGACTGAACCAAGAGTTACACTGAAGTTTCCTGCACAGCATCCTGGGGCTTGGAGATGCTTCTCTGGATGACCTTGCTCCCCGAGGATACAAAGTTTCCCTCTGTATCGGGTTGAGAGTAGAAGAAATCAAGACTACCAGATGTGACAACTATGTGGAACTATGAATGACATCAGTGGTCAGATAAAACAGGGTAAGTCCTTTTGATTCAAAATCCTGAGCACCAAGCCTTTGCTGGTCTGCGAGATGCAGGGAAACAGGAAAAGCTGCATACCTTGAGCACCATGTAGGAGCCAGCTTGTTTGACAAGCCATTGATGCAAATCATGATTTCTGGTTCTCTTTGTGAGAACTGCTCCTGCCCAGTGCTGCAAACCATTGTTGACTTGCTGCTGCCACTCGGGTACCTTGCCTTGGCACCTGCCACCACAGCCATCCCACAGTGTCCCCTTGGCCCCTGTGCTGTCCCAGGGAGAGCTTGCTGGGAGGTTTGGTGTGTTCACAACTGTCTTGCACAGGCCGCTTTGTGTGAAGCATCGTCACACAGGGTGCAGTGTGCACCCAAAATGGTGCAGAATTGCCAGGAGGGTCATGGGAGGATGACGAGGGCCAAGCATCTTTGGTGAGTATTGGCAAAGAGAGGAATCAGGGGAAACTGGAGGAGGGAGAGAGGATCCCAAATAGCAAAATGCAATGAGGGAACTCAAATCATCCTGCAGCAGGGTGAAGAAATGTACTGAGAAATGCAAACACAGAGATAACTGGTAAAATGTGGTCCAACACCCACCTCCAGGCACAAGGGAGTGGAAATCTGCACTGAGAAGTGATCTGTACCCAGCCCCCAGACAGCCTCCCCTGAGCACCCAGGTAAGAGTGATAAAAACCCCATAAATAGCAAATCAGATCACAGAAAACACAATGACAAAAATATATCAAGCAAAATGTTTCCTGGAGAAGGTGCGGCAGGGAAGAGAGATACAGGAATGTTGTCTGTGGCTGTAGGTGTTAGGTATGGAAACAGACAGTGGCATTTGCCAGCTGCTGATTACTAAGTCACACTGCAAGCCCTGTGCCTGGGCTATTTACACCAGCAGCTATGAAACAGGTTTGTTTTCATGCAGGTTATGAGACTGACAGGGAGCACATGGTGCTATAACACATGCCTTTTCTTTCTGGGAGCATGGGAAGTGCTCAGCACAAGGCATGCTGTAGGAAAAAAAATATCCCACGAAACTGAAAAGCAGATCTGGAAAATTTTTTCCCTGAATGGACTGCACAGTCTTTTCATGTTGTGATTAAGAGAAAAATGTCTTCTGACTTATTTTTTCTGAAGGTTCTTCATCAGGAACTGTAGTGATAGGACAAGGAGTAGTGGGTTCAAACTAAAAGAGGAGAGATTTAGCTTAGATATAAAGAAGAAATTTCTTACTGTGAGCGTGGTGAGGCAGGTTGCCCAGAGAAGTCATGGATGTCCAATCCCTGGCAGTGTCGAGGCCAGGTTGGATGAGGCATTGAGCAAACTAGTGAGAAGTGCCCCTGCACTCCTTCTTTATGAGACGCACTTCCCATGCCTGGCCGTGCCCAGCAGGGCGTGCTTTATGCAACTGAAGTGGTTGGCTTGCATTTTCTCTGCAAAGGCCAGAATCACCCTGGGAAAATCCAGCAGTGAGGCTCCTTCCCATGGCTCAAAAGGTGGGAAGAAGAGGTTTAATATCCACTGGGAGGTTGGTGCCTTTCACTCTAAACACAGGGTATGCCCAGTCTGGATCCTGCCTCCATCCCACAGGTCTAGGGCCATTGTACCTGGAACTGAATAGCAATCACTGGTCCCTGGCAAGGAGGAGCCAGGATGGGCAGAGCAAAACTGGCTATGCCTGGGGTGTTCACCTGCTTCCAGAAGCAGAGCATCAAACTTTTCTATTGGAAGTGAAATCACCTTGTTATTTTTATGGTCAGTCACGCAAAGTGTGAAACAGGAAGAAGTGCAGCTACTAAATCAAAGGTGAGGTGCAGACTCAGTGCCTGCTGAATGGGTTAAGAAACAGTTGAGAAAGCCCCATCTGTCCTTTGAGGTGGCCTCCCAAAACTCAGACCGTGCGTGGCTTTCCATTCAAAGAATATTCCTCCTGCTCTGACTTGCACTATATCATCTGGTCTCACAAACAGACCAATTTAACTACAGAGACATGGTGTTTAATTGGTCTTCCTGGCATGCTGACAGTTCCTGCATGTGCAGATGAGTTGTGTCTCAGCTTTGCCAATGCAAATGTTCTGTCCTCCATGTTTTATTTTTGTCTGAAGATTCTCAGTGGATGCATATAAGATTGTTACATTTTTGTTTTCTCTATTCTCTGTCTCTAGATGCCTAAAAGAGCACTGCTATTTTATAAATCAGACTTGGTGTATCAATGTATAGCAGAGCCGGAAGTTGTGCTTTTCTCTGAACATCTACCTTTGTTCTCCATTGCAGCTCACCAAAAATCATGATCAAAGCAATGAATGCTGGCATGCACACTGAACGAGAGTGCATTGGCTGTTTTTGTGTGGAACAATTGTGAGTGGCTTGCTTTGAAGTGAATTTTGTGAGATTTCAAAAGGTAATTTTTTACTTGTGAAGATTAAAAAATCCAAAATTAATGTAAGTGTTGAAAGAGAAACAGATACATATCTTTTATTAACATGATTTTCAGAACACTTATACTGAAAGGGAAAGAGAAATAGAAAAGGTAACATTACAGTGGAGGAATTAGGTTGCATACATTTTCTATATTGGACAAAATACACACTGAAACAGCTGCATTCCAAAAATGCTCACAAAAATCAGTCTGATTTCTAAAGACACTGTGGAGTCTGGAAGTTATAACTTCATATATACAATTAACATCAAGCCAGACAGTGCTATGAAAACATCTTCTCCAGCTCCTGGTCATCACACTGCTATGTACTAACCTATAGCTGCTCTCCTGGGCACTGCCTCTCTGATGTGGTGCAGGGAGAACCCAGATCCTCTTGGGCTACAACCAGCAGGACAAACTGTTTTTAACTGAGATTTTATCAGTCCTTGGTCTCTGGTTTAGACTCAGTTCCTCCACAGAATAACTGCAAAAGGAACGCAGTTGCATGGAGGGATTTCCATGACTGTAAGAAATTTTCCCTAGAGAAAAATGAAGCTGTTCTGTTGCACAGAGGTACCTGCTGGGCAGAGCAGGACCTGGAAGTTTTAGCCCTGTAGGCAGAGGACCCATGCTAGAGCTAGCACTGATTTAGGGTTGACAGATCGGATTTCAGTATTCCAAGCTTCACTACTAAAACTTTTGTCTTCCTGACCAGCTTCTCAGCATCCCATGGCTTCCTGGGGCTGTGGGCTCAGGAGTTCATGTGTAACCTCACTTGTGAGCCCAGACTTACCACGCCTGTGCCTGTATTGGTACTCTCCAGATCTGGGTTTCAAGTTCTTCCCTCAAAACTTGCATCCTCTTCCACAGATGCACCAGCTGCTTTCTCCAGCTCCATTACCTGCCCATAGAACACCCATAAAATGAAGAGCACACATCAGCACTTGCTGGGAGGTCCCAGGGAGATGTTGCAATGCCCAACCACCATGGCATGAGTCATGGTTGCCATGGCAGCCCCAGCTTTGAATTCTCCTGCTTTCATGGTGTCTTGGGGTGACTTTATGATGTTGTATCCCTTATCGCCGCTCCATGGCCAGACATGAATCTTGTGCCTTTCTGTGCCTTTAAAACTGGGTACAAGAGAAAGAAAAAAATGCCAGAAAACTTTTCAAAGCAGTTTTGTGCTCCAAGGTCACTACTCCTCTGCATTCTCCTGCAGCGTCGAGAGGAGCGGAGGAAGCACCCTTCCTGCTTTTCAGCCAGCTCTTGGCTCTTTTTTCTCCAGAGAGAGACAGAGAGTTGAGCTTTCTTTTCCCTGGGACTTTGGCTTCTTCTTCTTTTCTTCTGGAACTGTGCAACAACACCAAAAAATCATCTGGGAGGCCTGGAGGGGCCCTTGCTGACCCAGCTCCGAAGAGCAGGAGAGAGACCACACCCACAGAAGGACTTTGAATTTTACCAGGTTCTCTCCACAGTGAGAAGTTGTATCATTCCTTTCCTGTGTATTTGTTAAATAAATAGGTTTTTTCCCTTTCACTTTCCTCCTAAGAATATTTCTTTCCCAAACCTGGTGGAGGAGTGGTGGTTGTAACCTGCCTTCTAAGAGAGGATGTTCAAATTCAGACATTCTTCTGAATTTTGTCTCAAACCGGGACACATGGTTTTCTGCCTAAGCCTTAGGATTAGTTTAACCCAAGTTGATGTAGATATAGATATAGATATAGATATATAGATAGATCTGTGCTTTTGATGAAAATTACTATTTACTTCTAGTGACTCATTCTGCTGCTTTTTCTCTTGATAGACTCTGGGTCCCAGAGGAAATTAAATTGTTCATTGCTGCTCTTTCCAGTGCCCAGAAAGAGTACATGGTGAATATCTGCAAACCTGAGTGGACAGATGTGGGAGAAAATTCTGAAATGGGCCTTCTGAGTTTTTATGGAAAGAATCTACCAAAAAACCCCACTCATTGAACCACCTGCCCTATTCCTGGGGATGAGCTTTACTCTCTGGTGCAAGAAGAGGTGTCGACAGAGCACAGAGATGGGCAGAGAGGTAGTGTGGTGATGGTAGCAGAGAGGTGTCAATGCAGGGTGGTAGTAAAAGCTGGAATAACAGCAGTGAAAAACAGTGGTGTAGGGGTCAGATGAGCCTGAGTTCTCCCAGATCAGGACTACTTGCTGATATATCAAAGTGTTTGCTGTGGTAACCCTAGGGCACCCCAGAGGCTGCACTGCTGCTTGTCAGTGTTTAATTCTCATTCTCTCTCAGAGTCTCATTCTCTTTTCTGCATTTTCCTTGCCAGCAGGGAGTGTGTCTTATTCTGCCATTGTGGTCTATATGAAGGATAGCTCAGTGTGCAGAAGTTTCCTACTGTACTCTTCCATTTGTGCCTCTTTGCTGATGAATATGTCTTTAATTACAGGCATCAGAAGCAATGTATTTGTTTAATAGTGGCCAGGAAACATAACCAAGGGAGATCTCTGAACACGACCACAAAGCTGATAAGGATTAATGTTAGGTGACAGAACACTGGATAAGGCTACTCTCACATTTGGGTAAATATCTGCTATTCATAGCATGAGGATTAAGTAAACGAATATCAGCTTATTATGTGCTATTATATTTAATGAAGTTCAGTATTTACTTTTCTTCTAAAGACTGCTGAGGACCACATTAACATTGTTGTTGCTACCTGTGTAGCCGACAGGTACAGCTTGGTAAGGGAAGGCCTGGTAAAATCATGGCTCCTGGTGTAAAACTTAGGCTAAGCAGAGAAGGACCCTGGGACAGTGGCTTAGCAAGAATAGAGGAGGAGAGGCTTATTGTGTGCTTACACTGTGGTGTCTGGTGGTTGCTTAGAACAGGTTTGTTGTGCCTGATAATTATGTAAACTAATGATCAACTAACGGCAGAAAAGGACTGGGATTTTGGTAAATAAAGTTCCTCCTTTGCACCTGCCTGGGGAATCCTTGCTGCTTCCTTCCAGCCTTATCGCCCCATCTCTATAGTTGTATGCTCTGGCAGGCAGGAGAGCAGTGTGATGAGTTTAGCACAACAGTCACATCAGAGCTTTCAAAAGGCACTATGTGACCTCTATGTTTCATTGTTAGGCAAAGCTAATTGTGTTTGAGTTAGTCACCATTGCTAACACAGAATTCATTATTAGTGGGTGTGTCCCAATCCTGGTCCCTGGGGCTCTAATTTGGCTAGCTCAGGACCCCAAAGGGAGCAGGGGGACGAGAACAGAAGGCAAAAGGATGGAGGGCGCCCTCTCCTCAGGCTGGTCCCTTGAGACGTTTATTGGAACGTCACCAGAAGGAAAGAGGGGGAAGATGCCTTTGGAGTGTTCTTTTGAATGTTGGGGACTGGAAGGGAGGGGGAGAGGGGGCACTTTTCCTTACATGAGGGGAAGGGAATGAGGCCGCTATAGGGGCAGAACTCTTACAGGAGCACAGTGTTAGTACATAGCTGATAATGTTCCATGCGGTACAAAGCCAAATTGTCTTATGCACTACAACACCTCCCCTTTTTCTGTTAACCAAAGTTGAGTGAAAAGCACTGGGCCTATTCTGCTCTGATCCACCACTCATGGTTGGCCGGCTGATTGTATTGCTCCAGGTCCGCAAACTCTGTGTGGCTGACCTCTGGGGAAGCTGGGATAAAACTACTGAGGGCTTTAAAATT
>VYZQ01016997.1:0-20009 GCA_013400655.1 Mystacornis crossleyi | reverse complement strand
CTCACGACTGGGAGAAAGGCTTGACAGCGGGAATCCTGGAACTGTTTGTACCGCAAGGCAAACGAGGTGATTTGAGAAAATAGTTCTTCTCGTTTTTTTAATCTAACCTCCTGACATCCCAGTATTTCTTTTCACGGTGTCTGTCAGTCATCTGTCCCTCATTCTGAATGCACATTTACTGTGATCTGTGTTAATTATCTCTACAAGCAGGCAATGCGTCTTCTGCATCTTGAACTGGAAATTTCAGGATATACTACAGAAGTTAACGAACTCTTTTGCATCTCAGGCTGCTGGTCCTGGCTCTTGTCTGGCCAGGTCTTGTGGTGCTCACAAAAGCTGGGGTGGGAGGTTGCTTTAGGAAAGCCGGCGGTGCTGCAGAATTGCGTGGCAGCAGTGCCTGAACCTCGGGAGAAATCCCCTGGGAAGGGGCTGTTTGCTGGTGCGACCTTTGTGCCTTGTGTTTCATGGAGAGCATCCCCTGCGTGCCCCTCTGCCTGCGGTGGACTCCCTTGCTTGCCGTTCAGTAATTAACAGGTAATTGCTCTTTTATGAACCTGCATCGGAGCTTTTCTGATGCCGCCGATGAACGTGCAGCACCTTCCTTTTGGGAGGATTTCTCCCCTCCTTTTGGAGGTGCGTGCGCTCTTTCAGGGTCTCTCTTTCAGGCTGGTTTGAGAGGTGTGCTTACAGGATAGGTAAATTAATGTCTCAAGCAATGTTCTGGCCCTCGTTTCCCTTATGAGCTGATGCTCTTGCCCTCTGTACCTCCCGTACTTGCTGCTCCTCCTCATCTTTCTTGGCAGTACCAGGCGCAGACAAAGGTAGGATTAGATGTCTAATTAGTTTATGTAGCCTTAGACTTCCGTGGTTACTTCTTGGCGCTGGGGGAAGGGCAGGCCGAGAGGAATCCAGCCCTTGCCTCTCAGTAGGTTTTCAGCACTGAGAGCAGCCTGAGCCCAGGCAGACTCAAAAGGCAGGCCAAAATTTTCTAGACGCATTTTTGTTCCAGATGCCTGTTCAGGGAGGAAGTTGAAAACCCAGTCTGTATTACCAAATCTGAAATAATTTCTCATTTAATGTTAGATCCAAAAGGTTTATTTCCAAAAAATGACTCAGTGTAGACAGCCTGAAAGAACTTGCTTGAAACATTGCAGAAAAGCTACTAAGCTGTAATTAATACATTTTGGAACTACGCCATAGATGGGACAAGTTGTATTTATATTTTTATCTTATCAAAGTGAACTTTAGGCTGTAACTCTGCTGTCTCCCACTGCCACCATCCTTCAGCAGATGTAGCCAGGGGAATTCAGGATGGCATTCACATGGTAGCTGACTCTCACCCTGGATCAACACCGGCTCGTCTGCAGAGCAGTAACGCCGTGGCTGCTGTCAGTGCTCGGCAGCCCCCGTCCTGCCGGCTCAGTGGCTGCTTCTGAACCACCACTGAGACAGGTTTGGGCATAGGTGGCTTCCTGGCTTTGCCCTGAAATGTTGGCGAGATCTCTTCCAGCGTTTCCAGTACGAATGACACGGTGGTGGGGAGGAAGGTGTTGGGGAGCAGAGAGAGCAGGGGACAAGCCGTAGGCCAGGCGTGAGTGAGCCCAGGACAGGCAGTGTCCTCCCTGTCTGGGGCACCGTCACACCCAGAGGACCTGAGCAGGGTGGGCAGCACCCCGTGCCACTCGCAGGTTCCTTCAGCGATGCCAGACAAGAGAGGTGACGAATTGGGTTCAGAGTCAATCCCCACAGACCTGTAGGGAGCAGCAGGACGCAGAGTTCCAGCATCCACCCCGGAGACGCAGACAGGGATGCAGCTTGCACAGCTGCGATGTGGCTCAGGGCAGGGCTGGGTGTCCGGGATGAGTCTTAAATGGAGCCTCGGTTCCCAGGATCACTGGGCAGGGTAAGAGCCCCCAGTGAGGCTGGGCAGGGTATTTAAGGTCTGTTAGTGCCACTGGTGAGGGGAGCCTGACAATGACTCCTTAAGCTGCTCCAGGGGTTTCTAAGATGATTAAGAACTACATAAGGTAGTCACTATATTAATTAATAGACTTGCACGAGTGTCTTGATTAAGTTAAAAAGTAAGTTTCCTGGTTAGGTACAATTCAAGCATTAGAATTATCCCGAGTAATCTTGGATGTAAGGTTTATTGACTAGAGATCTTTTCCTCAAAATTTTTTCTCTCTGAACTTTTCTTTTCCTAAAACAGACAGGATAATGTCATTGTCTTTCCTCCCTGACAAAAGGCTTATTAGTGTTGTAATTTCAGTTGTATTTATGGAGTGTTCTAATATATCCGAATGAAAAGAAATGGATGAGTGTAAAGCAAAGGATCAAGAGTACACTAGAGCTGTGTACACCAGCAAAATAAAATCACTGGAGAGCAAAGTAATGGAAATGAGATTCACGTATGAACTCTGACCAGACCTTCAAGGATGGAAAATGGGGTGGATTCCGCCAGGGACTGGGAACTTAATTTTTGCTCTCAGGGACGGACAGCAGCTTCCCTTACATTTCTCATGAAGGGTCTCTGTGAGTAGGAGAGCTGCATGCTGCTGTGTCAGCCTGGCACTCGGAGTACAACCGAGTCGTGAGGGTGGAGGGCACTGTAAACACAGCAAGGTGAAGTGAAATAAGGCCATGAGGAGGTCATGGTGAATTTGAAAGGGAGAGTGGATGGACAGACGTGACTGATGATAGCTCTGGCGATTGGAAACAAAACCTTAGATAACTCAGATTTGTATTCGAGAACGCTTGCCCCTGTCAGGACTCTACATCCGTCTTCCTGTGTCACATCAAGCAGCAGTTCACAGCAGTTCATATTTCCAGTGCACTCTGAGCTGCTGGAGCAATTTATCTGTTCCGAGCTCCCCTTGCAAGGCTGTCTCGTTCCGAAAGGTGTGCTCGCAAGGAGAAGTTCAAGACTAGAAAGGTAGTCAGGTAATTTTAGGAGATGGAATCACTGCATGCAAAATCCCCAAAGGAGCTGACTCCCGAAATGCTCTTAGCAGGGAAGCGTGCTCCGTAAATCATTACCGAAAGTTGAGCTGAGAGCACTGAAACACTTCGTATAATAAGCTCATAGTTTCTGCCTCGATCTTCAAGCCACCGGGGTTTATTTTCCTAAGCTCGCTGTGATCAGAGCTGGTTCTCTGGTGTTGTTTTTCGCGTGGCAAAGGAAGATTCAGACCGGTCAGAAATAGGACAATCATGGGACTAAATCTCTAGAGCTGCCCGAATCATAGGGTTAAAAGAGGACTGTGAAGTACTTAATAGGCTGCCTACACAGTGCTCAGCAAGTCAGAGGTTAACAAAGGACCTTATTATTTGAAAAGATAATTGAGGCTGAAAACAAGTCAACCGTCCCACAGCTAAGCCGCGGAGATCATCAGTTTTTGTGAACAATGGCTGATGATATTCGGGATTCAGTGAGTTAAGTGGTTAATCCTATACAGAAAGCTGCATCCATAATGCACTTTAAATAGGGGAAATCCACCCAGTTTGACCCCTAGAGAATTGCTTCCTGCTGTTATGGGGATGGATATGTCTATAAATATCATGCGAGCCCTCAGCGGATAAAATCTCAGGGAGCTGAAAAGCCTCTCCCTATTAAATGATACATTGATCTCCATGAAGCAGCAGGAACCCGGGGTAATGAGCCAGGGAAACCAATCCTCCTGCTCTCCCAGAGTTACTGTAGCCAAGAGAAGGAAGACCCAGACACTGTTTGCATCTTGATTCGGTGGAAAAAGCAATCAAACCCCTTACACACCTTTTCTCCCTTCTGTCCGGTCTTCTCGACAAAGCTGCTCCTTACACCTCGCATGGGCCACTCAGGCCGCAGTTCATCAGCCTTCCTTTCGCTGCAGTTTGTTCCAAATTTGTCCTTTGTTTACATCCCCCAGAGGAAGGCTTCAGCCGGGCCGGTTTGGGCACGGAGCTGCCTGCGCAGGACACTGCAGCAGGTTTGGGTGCGTTCTGCAGCACAGGTACCCATGGGTGGCACCCAGACTTCAGCAACCACTTCTGTTCATCCTCACCTTTTGCTGTCACTTCTGGATTTTAGCAAAAGAGTGCTCATTTTATCCTGGTTTGAGGTTTTTGGGTTTGTTTGGGGTTTTTGGTTTAGTTTTTGGGGGGTTTTTGTTTGTTTGGGGGGTTTGGTTTGGTTGTTTTTTTGGTTTTTTTGGGGGACTTTTGTTTGTTTTTTGTCTTTTGTTTTTTGTTTGTTTGGGGTTTTTTGTTTGGTTTGGGGTTTTTTTTGTTTTTTGGGGGGCTTTTGTTTGTTTTTTGTCTCTTGTTTTGTGGTTGTTAGTTTGTGGGGTTTTTTAAAAACTTCTAGCTCAAAATCTTAACGTTTTTAAGCCTGTCGTGTTACAGTGCAAGGGCTGACCTGTGGTTTTCTACTCCCAGAGCTGTTGGGTGCTGCACACCGTGGAACGTGCACCTACACACAGTAGCATGTGGATTTTACCCCCTTCATTTGAACTCCCCGAACTGCCTGTACGATGTCTCCCTGTCTGTATGTGCACGCAGGTCTCAGAGCTCGCTCGCTGCCTTTCTGATGCTTGAATTAGCTCTCCTGGGATTTAGAGATGCCGGCCGTGAAGGAGTTAACCCGAGTTAAACGGTTCCGATTCGTTTTCTCTATGTTTCCTTTCTGCACTCTCCATTTGTTTCCCTTCCTCCACTGTGTTCTCTCTTTTCTCCTGCGGTGCTGAGTTACTGCAAATTCCATCATTTCTCAGCACTGGGGGCCCGTGACTGGAAGTTGTGCTGGGCAAACCCTTGGACATCACTGTGGGATTTACATGGAGAACTTGGAGCTTGCGCTGTCAGCGATCTACTTCCAGAGTTATTAAGGACCAAGATAACAAAGATTAGAAAGGTTTCACAGTCCCCACAAATACACAACTGCGTACAATGTGAGGATGCAGAAGGAAAGGGGATTACGAGGTTTCTTTCTGCTTAGAAAGTCCTGTGCTTGTCTACCTAGGCAAGGAAGAAAAGAACATTACAGGGACTTTATTTCTGGACTTGTCCTTCGCTTCTTCAGTGTCTTTGAGCAGGAGAGTCTTTTCCTTCAGAGACTCCAGAAGGAGTTAAAATAAACTGGAACGTGAGGGAAGGATCATGAGATTCACCAGCTCAGCCTGTCCCATTGGCACTCACGGCTGAGTTCAGTGACTCAAAGAAATGGGCTCTCATTACCTCTGAAGAGCCAGTGCGCTCAGAGAAAATGATTCTGCTCTGTTTTCAGCAGTATCAACAAAATTGTTTACCGAGTTCCAAAGGGTTATATTTTTGGCATCCCTGTAGCCTGTTTTGGCCTGTTGAATGTTACTTATGAGTAAGAAGGAAAGAACTTCACTTGATGCTCAGTTATAAAGCAGAATTTGTATGGCTGACAGTTAGAGAAAAACAAAGCAAACACGGTATTTTGTGTATTTATCTCACAGGATCTGCACAGACAATAACTACAGAGACGACTGCTTTCAATTGCAGGGACACGTCCTGGTTTTTAAAGCCGTGTCTCTGGTCTCTCAAGACAGCTGCAACTCGAGACACCCAAATTCACCACTTGTGCACCGAATCATAAATGGCCTGTCCAGAGCCATAGGAGGCTTGGGGGTGGGTGGGATTTCTGTTCCAGACAAGCCTCGGCTTTGCCCCCGGAGGCTGCACTGACCATGACCCTGCTGTAATCTGGGCTCAGCCCCTATGGCACCAGGAGAACCCTGCTTAGGCTTCCTAAAGGAAGGACAGAATTGCAGATATTTCCAGGGCTTGTTTGGAAAACTAGTGTCCCGTAGGGAGGAGCTGTACCCACCCGGGTTTTCTGCTGTCATGCTGAGTGCGGGGAGCCTCCATCCTCACCACTGGGCAGACCTGGGCAGGGGAGAGGTGCTGTGAGGCTGGAGTCTGGGCCTGGGAGGTAAAAATGCTATTAAAGTGGATAAGGAGGTGCAAGGTCTTTGCTTTTATGGGACTCGGGTCCCATCAAAGTACGTGTGACAATGCCAGAAAAAGCTACATATTCTTGGAACAGCCAGAGGAGGGTGGTGGTGCTGGCTCCAGAATTTGGGCTGGGAATAACAGCCGTGGTGGGTAGCACTGACCACTGCCTATGAAAGGGAATATGGCAAAGAATGGGAAGAACCCAAAAGGCAACAGCAGTGACATAAACAGTAGCCTAATTATCAATTCATACCAAGGATCTATACAGTGCTTTACTTACCTGAAGCGCTGTGCAAAACAGTAGCTGATAGATCTTAATTAATCATTCAGGTAATTAAATGGAAGTGGAAAGCAAATGGTTAGAGGAAGTTGGAGTATGAAGGCTTCCTGAAATCATTAAATGATTTTGCTCTCTTTGATGGAGGAGGAATTTCTTCCTTTAGGGTTTAAATGTGCTCACAGTGTGGGTGTTATTGCAGTTTTAATAACCACCTGTGTAATTCCCTGGGATGGGAGATTACATGCAGTACAGCCAAGAGTTTCTTGTTTGTTTGAGTAACTTTGGCAGTTTCACGGGCCTAAAAAAAGAGAGAAGTATCCCCAATTCTGTGTTTCAGGGCACAGAATGATGGCCAGCTTCAGGAATGAATCTTGATCCTTTGACTTCTCACCAGCAGGATGGGCTGGGAGGTGGAGCACCATTACACAATGACCTATGGTTTTAACTTAAGAAGCGAAAGATGAAGATGTGCTGTCATTTGATGTAGAGGAATCCCTGAAATAAGCGCGGCAAAACCCACTGAGAATGTTGCGAGTGATAGCTGATTTTTAAATGGATTAATTCATTCCCCTGCAGAAACAAGATAGGATTCTTTGGCAGAGAAATCAGTCAGCTTGATTCCTGGCTGTGGCATATTTAGGTTTGTGTTATCACCCACTGCCCACACTTGTGTAGCATAAACTCCTGAGGGAACTGGTGAAGAGATGGTTTTCAGTCGTCTGGCCTGAATCACTGCTTTGCCGATGAACCCCTCAAGCTGCTGGAAAAGACCTGTTTTATGGCAGGCCAGTATAACCACAAACCAGGCATGTAGGGCTGATTTCCTGAATTAAAAGACTGGTTTAGTGCACTGTGTCACTTGGGTTTTCAATTTACCTGCCACCTGAGAACTCAGTATCTTAGGGCAGGCACAATACAAGCAGTCGGTGATGCAGATAAAGCCAACAGCCTCCGAGAAAGATGTGATTCTGTGACTGCTAATTGCTCTGACACCTTTGCTACCCTCCTTCCAGCCTGCCTTTCCTTCTGACCTGGGATACTGTCACTGGCAGCAGTGAAAGCTATCACAATTCTCCTTTTTTCTCTCCCTTTTCCTCTGCCTGGTTCCCCTGGGGACAGNATATATTTATATATATATATATATCGGATGGTGAGGAGAGATCAGAAAATACCGCCTAGAAAGAAAGTCCATTAATAAATGAGACGTAGATGTGGGGAAGAACAGTTGATTGAATTATTTATAATGCCGTTATAAAATTGCTGACTTGCTGAGCTTTCCAGAAACCCATCAATAACATGCATGACCATAGGAGCAGTTAATAGGAGTTTAAACAAGCAGGGAGCACGGATCTCTATGAAAATCAGGTGTGGAAATATTGTGAAAAAAAGCCTTGCATATCCAGATCATTTAGCACAGAATATATTCTAATGTGGTGATAACTTTCCAATAGCCTTGAAAACTGGTTGTGAGTTAATTTTACCAGAAGTGCACCAGAGAATCTCAAGTAAAAACTGATCAAATGTGGGCCCATATTTTAAAAATAGAAAAACAGCACAGGCACTTCCTAACAAGCCTAACTATAGAACAGAGTGAGAAAAAAATTTAAATACGTATTTAAAAAAAAAAACCTGGATGGGGATACTAAGAGCAAAATGAACCTTGATGTTTGAAAGAACCAATCTTTTCACATACTGTTTTTGTCAGAATTATCTAATTAGTGACTGACGATGCTAGAGCAAATACACTGCATGAGATCCTTTGGCGCAGGGAGTGGAAGATTCAACTTTTCAAATCTTCAGCAGCTAAAAGAAGGGAAAGTGAACAGGCCAACAAGCACTTTTTCAGCTTTGACATCTATAATTCACGTGCAGGGACTGCACTCCCACTACCAACAGCTCCCTTCCTACGCACATAAACACACACTCCCTGCCTTTCTCCTGCTCTGGGACCACACACAGCTCTGTCCAGTTTCTGCCCTTCCCATCAGCCAGCCTCTTCCCTCGGAAGCATGAATNTGGCCTGAATCACTGCTTTGCCGATGAACCCCTCAAGCTGCTGGAAAAGACCTGTTTTATGGCAGGCCAGTATAACCACAAACCAGGCATGTAGGGCTGATTTCCTGAATTAAAAGACTGGTTTAGTGCACTGTGTCACTTGGGTTTTCAATTTACCTGCCACCTGAGAACTCAGTATCTTAGGGCAGGCACAATACAAGCAGTCGGTGATGCAGATAAAGCCAACAGCCTCCGAGAAAGATGTGATTCTGTGACTGCTAATTGCTCTGACACCTTTGCTACCCTCCTTCCAGCCTGCCTTTCCTTCTGACCTGGGATACTGTCACTGGCAGCAGTGAAAGCTATCACAATTCTCCTTTTTTCTCTCCCTTTTCCTCTGCCTGGTTCCCCTGGGGACAGAAGATCCTGGCAGCCAGATCTACCCCAGGCTTTTGCCTTTTGTTTTCCTGTACTTTTCTCTTGGCACAATGCAGAAGTTTACAGTGTTGTGCTTCCACAATCACATGCTAAAATATTTGCACAGCTGTCTGATGACAGAAAAGAGGGGAGAGAGAAAATCCACTCTTCCGTTATTTGAAAAGTTAAAATGAAACAAAACAAACCCACAAACAAACGCACAAATGAAGTTGAATATGAATTAATCACGGAAAATCTTCAGTTTTCCCTGCTCCTGTATAGCAGAATCCTCAATCACTTTGCTTGGCTCCCCCCATGTGCTTCACCTTCTTCTTCTTGTACACATAAACCCAAGTTTTCACGCTTCTCTTCGAACGCCTCTGGGTTCAAACGCCCGTGGGACTCCGTTGCCCACCTGTGTGCACTCACTTCAGCCTGTTCCTGGTGCACAGAAATAGGGCCAACTCCTACAGGCTCTAATCAGGCATTCTCCAGGCAAATCTCTGACTGAATTCAGTGGAAGTTTTGGCACAAGGGCCGCAAAACTAATTGCATTCCTCCCCCAAGNAAATACATATTAAAAAAAAAAAAACTGGATGGTGATACTAAGAGCAAAATGAACCTTGATGTTTGAAAGAACCAATCTTTTCACATACTGTTTTTGTCAGAATTATCTAATTAGTGACTGACGATGCTAGAGCAAATACACTGCATGAGATCCTTTGGTGCAGGGAGTGGAAGATTCAACTTTTCAAATCTTCAGCAGCTAAAAGAAGGGAAAGTGAACAGGCCAACAAGCACTTTTTCAGCTTTGACATCTATAATTCACGTGCAGGGACTGCACTCCCACTACCAACAGCTCCCTTCCTACGCACATAAACACACACTCCCTGCCTTTCTCCTGCTCTGGGACCACACACAGCTCTGTCCAGTTTCTGCCCTTCCCATCAGCCAGCCTCTTCCCTCGGAAGCATGAATGCCTCCTCTGAACCGAGGCCTCAGTTAAAGGTGTGTTTCCACCCTGGTCCACCAAGCTTGGGTTGTTCTTTTTCAGGTTTTTTTTAAGTCTTTCTTGCTGTCCTCAGTCGTGAGCTCCAGACAAAGCCTTCCTTTATGTGAGGGAACTTCAGGACCAGGAATGTGGTCCGGACATTTACGGACAAAGGAACATTCAATGTTTCTGCTCCCGTTGCCTTCTAATCACCAGGAAGAATGACTGTGCTGTGTCTTTAGCACTCGAGCTCAGTTTCTGAAGCCTGTGTCCTCCTGTGGACGTACATTTAGGGATAGCCCTCTTCTTTTTTTTTGCTTGTGGCTGGGCCTGAAGTGTCCAAGCAGAGGGATGCAGGCTCTCTGTTCTGGTCTGCATCCAGCAGACAGAATGTCATTTCCAGCCCGTTAGCCTCCGAAACGTCCTGTTTGTGCAATTAGCCTTATGAGGCGACTGATGAGAAATGGGTGCTTATTAGCTGCTGTCATTTTTATACCCTCTTCCGTAAGTAATGGTACAGCAGCCCTCGTGATCCCATTAAACAGCTCTGACTGCGGGAGCAGAAAGCTGCAAATGGAAAAGACTTCTCCGTGCTGCAGGCCAAGCCCAGCCACCTCCTCTCCCCGAAATTCCTCTGCTGCTTTCGTACTCCCGGAGAGCCCAGCACTGGCCCTTCTCGGGATTGTCTTCTTCAGGGGACAGCTTCGTTTTGAATGGCTCCATGCTTCACACCCAGAGGCACCGAGTCTTTTCCACTAAGCCAAGCGTAAAAATAGCTGAGGGAAGGGGCGGGGGAGGGAGTGTCAGCAAAACAGATTTATTTAATTATATGTACCAACCAACATTTTCCTATGTAAGACTAAGCGTGCAGCTCACTTTCTGATCTTACTGCATTCTTATTTAAGGTTACTGAAGAAACAGATGTAAAATGCCCGTGATAACTTGAACTTCTCTAAGATGCCTTCACAGGTTTAGTAACCTCAACATCTGCGTGGAACTGGATGCTCCCAATAACTAATTTTGAACGAGCCACTGCACTGAGGCACCACGCAGGGAGGGTGTCTGTGTGTGTGGATGTGTGGGAATGTGGGGGTGTGATGCTATTAAATCCAGCATCTGTAATCAGAAGGCTCCAGACTCCCTTAGGCTGGGTCTAGATGGACTTTCCTACTTTGCAGAGATATTCTGCACTGCCAAGCCTAGCGGCGTTGTCATGGCCATGGCTGTGTTTGGTGATGTTCTCCAAGTCCCACATTGAAAAATCCTGTAAACACAGGAGAAATGGAAAGGCTTTTTCTAAATCAAATTAAATTCTAATCCTCGTAGCGTGTTGGGGAAAAGCTGGAAAACTCAGTCTGGAGGCAGAGGCAAAGATAAGTAAAAAGATTAGAATTTTTACCGCTTTTAACGCTTGAGGGTTTTTTTAGCCTGCTCACAGCTTTTATAATCTAGTTCAATTCTTTCTAGCCCTTCTGGCTGATACTGCTGTTCTTAACTAGTCCCATCTCTGCTGCTGCAGGTGATAGTGGAGCAAAAAGGTAATTAACCCCTTGTCATGATGGGATCTTTAATGTCTGGATTTTGGCACCCGGAGGCCTGTCCCTACCTAGCAAGTTGGGATGAGCCACTGTCACAGATTGCCCAAACAACCTGGGTTGAAAGTGAGGACAGGAAAGTTAGTGAAGAAAGCAAGTGTGTGGGTTTTACTTCTGTGTGCTTGTTTTCGTCCACACCACCTACGAGCACACAGAGCTGTGTTTGTTACTGGCGTCCGGAGAGAGGAAATCCATTACCTTAAAAGAAGCACTTGGCTTTAAGAGAGAATAATAAGGAAAACAACAAAGAACCATTAGCAACATTTTATAAAGAAGATGAGATAAATAGTCTGTCTCATAAACAAGTGGTATTATTTAACTATCCAAGGAGCTGCTTTCCAAAACAAGGCTGAATTGTTCATTGTCCAGCAAAATAACTCTTGCTTCTGCAGCCTTGGCTGCTTTTCTGACTACAGCCCGGAGTCTGTAGGTCTCCACTGTGGTGGACTGTCCTGCCTAACATTACTGCTAGTGTTTATGTCGGTGTTATCATAAAAATAAGTAGAAAACAGCCGTACTGAGGCTCAGATATGGCAGCGCCAAGACTTTTCAGCTGAGGGGACAGGAACAAAGGAATTCTGCCGGCCCCGAGCTTCCCCGTAGCTGTAATAGGGCCTCACAGACACACTTGTGCTCGGTCGTGTTGGCAGAGAAACACTTGGCAGAGAAATCCCCTATTGCTGTCTCAACTGCTCATTCACCTGCTCACAGAGACAAGATTATATCGCGCCGTCCCAGCACTTCTTCAAACACCGGTGAGCGTGTGCTCATGTTCAGATATTTACCAGAACAGGGTTTCTTTCTTCCTCTTTTCACGAGCCATGGCATTTCCCAGGGGAAACCGGCGGCTCTCTCAGGGTTATGCCACCTTTCCCACACCACAGAAACAAGATTTAAGATGCTGTAGAGCTGCGTGAGTGGAGTAACCAAGGCGGGAGGGGGGTGTCTGTGGGGTGTGAGGGAAATACCTTCTGTATAAAACAGCCTTTTTTAAGGAATGCGTGGATTTCCCGGGTCAGAGGAATCCTCGAAGGAGGAGGCAATGCATCCACTCGGTGCTCCCATTGCCGCTCCCTTAGCAAGCCACAGGGGACCACTGCTCCGTTACTGTGGCAACAGTGACGACTTGGCAGCCAGACCCATCCTCGCACAGCCTCCTCGAGACTCGGCGAGATGCTCTGGCAAAGACTTACACAAGGAGATTTGCGGCTGACATCCCATCTCTTTTAAATTTCGGCTTTACCTCGCAAGCCTGGAGAAGGAGAAATTTGCCGGTAGGGGCTCTCCGAAGAGAAATCCGTGTGGAGGCAGGGCACGAGGGGCGGCCAGGGGGCTCTGATTTGGGTGTCTGCCCCTGCAGAGGCGGGCGAGCCGTGAGCACCTGCCGGGGAGGAGTTGACTCATGTGAGAAGAAGGCCATTGCCGCAGCCTCGCTCTGTGAGTACTGACCCAGCCAGCCTCTCCTACCTTCTGCCGCGAATGGTATTTATTGTTTGTCACTGACTGGTGAATTCTGGTGTTTCCTGTGTCTGAGGGGAGGAATTTGCTTTTGTGCTAGCTCCAGGCTCCGTGCAAAATCCGTGAATGCGCTGCTCTACCGCCTTTTTGTCCTAGGCATGAATTCCTGCAGGAGCTGCAGCCTTGCCATTAGCAGCAGGTTTCCTGCAGGAAGCTCGGTGAGATCTGCAGGGCAGGATCTGCAGTTTGCAGTGAGCGCTGCACAATCCGTACCTTAACGCCAGGTTTTGTGCTCTAGCCAGCTGATACTGGTCCTGTATCAGCTTTTCCATTTAATTCGCGAGTCCAGCCTTTGTTGTACGAGATGTCTTATTTGTTTTTGTTGAGATTAAGAATTTAAGCAGTAAGTAAATCAAGTGCTTGAACAGGTGCAGAAAGAGTATTTGCCCTGTGTAGGATAGAGTTACAAGCAATTTCATTCCAATGAGACAAGCAGATGCTCCAGATAAACTGCTGATAAAAGGAATTATTATACTGGCAAAGATCCACCACGTTCCCCCGTGGCACATGGGTGTCATAGTCAAGCATACGGACAGTAGCCACGGGTGAGGTCAATCTAGCACGGCTAACAATAGGCATCTATAAATGTGGTCATGTTACTGAGCAGTGCGATCATCAGTTTTAAATCACGTCCTGAAAAATATTAATGAAACTTAGGCATCTGTGAAAAAGAATACACTGCTTCGGAAAGAAAGTAATGCATTGCAAAAAAAAAAAAAAAAAAAAAAAAAAAAAAAAGGGAATTATAAGGGAAAAGAAATCAAAGGTTGTACACCATAGATCTGAAATCGTGATCAACCTGCAGCCTGCTTGCATGAAAGCCAAGGAGATTTTTTTTTTTTTTCAGATGAATTTGGTGCTCGTTCTGTTCCTTAGTCAGACGGCAGCACTGGGGCATCTCTAGCTGTAATCTCATTAAGACTATTAGGCTGTGATTGTACTTGTGGTCTGTCGCTGGCGTGCCTTTAGGCGGACAAATGACCCTCGGAGCTCTCACAGTTGGGAGGAGATGGGGGTGCGTGGTTTCTCACGAGGTTCGAAAATCCTACCTGCTCCGCTTTGGAAACGCACTGTTTGCAAAGCAGCGGGGAAGGCAAACGGGGACAGGTCCACTCAGCCCGGGCACACAAGGGCAGCCTGTGAGCCTCTGTTGGTGTGCTGATATCTGCACAAGAACGGCACAGCACACTCCCCTCGTGTGTAAATAGCATCAAGCGCTGCCTGTGCCAGCGCTGGCTGGGCTACCACAGAGAAAAAAACACAGAAGTCAGAAATTAATTATGCGTTCCTTTCTCCATCCCCAGAACCTGTGCTCCGCTTTGTCCCGCCTGTTACAACTAACACGAGCGTAGTAGCTTTTGTTTATTGGCCTCTTTGACCAAACGGAAAAATATTTTGATGGGTATTTCTGGAGTAGGATACAACACTTTTCATTCCATTTTAGCCCATTACTCCTCATTACGATTCCAGAGGACACCCTAAATACCTCTTGCTCCTTTTCCTCATCCCTGCACCACTCAAATATCAGTCGATGGTTCTGCCCCTGGGCCGCGGGGGAGTTGAAGTGCTCCTGGACGCCAGCGGGTTTGCAGCCCCCTGTGTGACCCCTGCACATGTGGATCTCCTGCACACAAACCCACGGCGGCTGATGTCATTCGCGCATGAGCCTTGGGAAGCAGCCTGCTGAATGAGTGCCAGTGTACCACACAGTTCATAAATATGTAAAAGTAATGGGCCCTATCCCAACAAGCTCAGCTTCAGAAACGTTTAGCAGATGTTCTGGCTGTGGGGGAGGAAAACAGGAGATGAATAACGACAATACTGCAATAGCAAATACTTTGTTGATGAAACTGCACAAAAATTAGAACGGCAAACACACCCTTACCAGGACTTTGACCTATCCATACGACAACATCAACGTGTTTTATTAATAGTAGTTCCACATTCTCAAGATCAATAAAGTGACCTCATTGATTTGCTTTTCCCTTTTTATTAATGCTTCTCTAAACAGTGATGAATTTGGATTGAGCACTTTTTATGGCTTGTCAAAGAACAGTCCCAGTAGTTCTAATAAAGCAATAAGCTTCTCAACCAGGACAACACAGCCTTTGGCCAAAGAGAACCTAGCCATGGCTAAGAGTCTGAAGGAGACTTCCAAATCTGTTTGAGATTTGGGGCTGTCAGTTATTTCTTGACAACAGCACAAGAGAGATGCTCTGTCCACTTGTATTAAAGGAGTAAAAAGCTGTTCCTTTAAAACAAGCGTAGGAAACATAGCTCAGGCTCTCCCTTAATCCAAACTCCAAACAGTAAACATGCCTTTTAGACCTTCGTGCATGCTACCTGGAGTAAACCAATCTCAGCTTTACAGGCAGCTCTTGTGGGGAACTTGTATAGCCCAAATGAGATGAAGAACCAATGAAGTGTCTCAGTGATGACCTTGCAGGAGCTGCCATTACATTTCACCGAAGGTACATTTGAATCCGTTCCCTCTGATCCTTCTCGGGGACTGTCTGAGTACAAGCAAATGCTGTACGTGTGATTTTTTGGTTGATGTGTGAACTGTAGGCCAGCAGTCTAGTAGTACTTTGTCTGGGTATGGCGTTCTTGCATATTTATATTTTCTTCCTTGACAAGCACTTGTCTTACTGCTTTGGATGATCTCACACCTCTTTACACACTTGCAGTGCTGTTCCTAAAGCATGAAGTGAAACTCGGCTGGGCTACTTTTCCCAGCCCTTAGCATAATGTACCGTTTTGGGAGGGAGTTTTCTGCACTTGTGTAGCCTTTGGTTTGGGTTAATTAAAACTTTACAGTATAGTGAAGTGAAAGTTGTGTGTTTCTCATCAGCTTCTTGTATGCCCACGGTCCTGAGTCATAGCAGCAAACCCAGCTGCAACTTCATATTTTACTGCTTGGCAAAATCTGTGAGCAGTGAAATTGTCTGCAGTGTGTATGCACAGACCCAGAGCCTCTCTTATTCTTAAAATAGTTCCAAATGCTAAAGTCTATACTGAACACTCAGCAGGTTTGCATGTAGCCCCAGAGAAAGCTTCCTTATTAGTTCCTACCAGAACACTTATCTTTTCAGCATGAAGGGTTAGAAACGTTTATCTACATGATCAAAACTCACTGGCTCTGATGGGCTGGCTTTTTATTTTAGTTTTTAACTGCAGAAGTTTTTACCTACAGTTTCTACTTAGTGAGACAAGAGAGAGTTTTTTTTCAAGTGAATTAGACTTGCGCTTGTTTTCTTGCAAACAAACACCACCAGCAATTCATTTGAAACTCAGCTGCCACCTCAGCACGCAACATCAGTCAGAGGAGGGTGTGCATGTGTGTTCAGAGGTGGTGGAAGGGGTTGAAGACATCATTTCATAAATATTACAGCTATTCAAATGCCTATGCAGTGAATAATCACTTGCATCAGGAGAACACTTGGTGACTTCTGCCTCGCATTTGAACCACAGATTGAACACTTGTGTTCTTGCTTAGGAAGTCAGTGCTCCAGAATTGGACAACTCCTCCAGCTAACAGTTGGAGAAGAGAGCAGATTTTAAGACCTCTGTAGAGTAGACTAGTCCTTCAGTTTCTTCTGAAAACAGTTCTTGTTTTGGAAGCTCTCAGCTGCTCATTCGTACACAGATTACTTTTACATTAAAAAAATACAAGGGAGTTAGCTGTCCAAGTAAGTGTGAGCATGAGAAAACAAGACTGTAATTCATCAAGATCCCAATTCAGTTGCTTACAGCAGTTGAAATACAGTGACTTTTAACAGAAACACTTGTACGCAGGAGAAAAGGGTTCCTGTTAATGGAGAGCATCTCCGGGGCTTCAGTGGCAGTCTGGTTTCATGTTGTGGCCTTACTTTTACAAATACTGCCATGTCTGTGGGAAGCAAAAAACAAAACAAACCCCAAAAAATCCTCTGTCACTGTGAACGGCACACTAAAATGTATAAAAGGGAGGGGTGATTGCAGGACACACCAAGTGCTCCTTCCATTCTGCATCACACTGATAAGACCCCAACTGGGAACACGCTGTGTGCTGTTCCTGCACACGGAAATTCAGGAAAGACAGGGATTACAGCGAGAGCCACCAAAGGGGAACACCATGAATCAACAGAGCCTCACTCAGTCTAAACTAGGAGGACAGGCAAGAAGAAAAGGAGTTTTAGGTCTGAGGAATGTAATAAGAGACATGAGAAATCTTCATGCATCTAAAAGGCTGTTGCAGGAGCGAGAGGAACAAATGTTTTCTTTGTCTCTGTTGGGTAGGGTGAGCAGTACATGTTCATTATGGTAAAAGAGATCCAGGTTGATCATTAGGGGAAACTTTCTAAAGGCAAAAAAAGGGTGAATCATGAGAAAAGAACATCTTTTCTGGGCAGACTGTGGTGTCCGCACTGGGGACGCCTTTAAAGGGTAAAACAGATGGGACAGAGATGCTTTCACAGGGATGGAGTTAGGTGACTGCTCAGTATCCTTTCCAGTGCTGTAATTTGGTGATCACCTCCTCATTTGAAAACCCACTTGCTGTGTTTTTACTTGCGATTTCCAGATGTGGGGACTCTGCTCCGGGACAGTGTGATTCCAGTGGAATTTGCTGCTCTTGGTTTAAAGAGATTACAGATTCCCACAGGACCATGCACCTGGCAAGTCCTGAACCTTGGAAGGTTGTCAAAATAGTATTTAAAATTCCTGGGCTATTTCTACTGTGAAAATAGCTTTGATTTCATAGAGATACCAAAAACTTTCTTGAATTTTCTTCTGTAACTTGCTTTCCTTGGTTTAGTCCTTGTCTGGGAGCAACACCCGGGCCTTGAGAGCCTTCAAGAATTTCTCTTAGAAGACATAAAAAAGTAAGGCCTTATTTCTCTATATAGCCTTTTGAAAATGGGACGCTGTGCCGTACTCTGACTTTATTTTGAGCCGTAGCAGCTCACCTCCTTTTAAAAACTCAATCTGGACCCACAATGTTTTTCCCTGGGTTGGTTTGGAACTGCTTCCTCAACAGCTGCTCTGCTTACTAGCGGTCACTTCTGGAGTGCCAACACCCAGTTTTACAGTGCCTGCGGGCACGAATTCACAGGGAATCAATCACTGCCTGGCTGGGGCAAGGTGACTGTTCCCTAGCCCAGTGCAAAGCAGCGGCTCTGTAAAATCCTCAGGGGAGAAACGGTGCCGGGCTTGCCTTGCACATCACCGGCCTGCAACCGTTCAGGCTTCTCCTAAGCTGTGATGCAGGATTTCAGCTGTCTTAGCTTCTTTTTATATTGCAGAATAGCCCATTTTGTACTGATGTTGAAGTTTTTGTGAGCGTGCTTTATGAGCCTAAAGTTCTGTACAGTACTGCCTGCCACCCTCCTCCCACTCCGCACACCACGTGCACGCAGTGACAAGGGACGTGCAGAGGCAGTACAGCCCTTTGTTTTTGCTTCAGCTCTACTTGTTCAAACCCTTCCTCTTACAGCGCATTGTGAAAACTTCTCTGGGAATCCAGCAGCATAATGATGCAAATAACCCTGTCATATGACTAAGCCTCGCTGGTGCTGGATTCCAAAATATCGAGCCAAGACATACAAGTCTTGCTGTGGATGCCATAGGCAGCCTCATGCTGGAGTGCAGATGGCTCTTCAGTTCCCTAACGGGAATTGTTTGGGTCCTTATTAGCACTTTACAAAGATTTCTGTGAAACTTGCCAGCTCTCCTCCTGACTGTTCAGAGTGCTCAGCCAGTGATCGCTGCAAACACTGCGCGAGCTGGGCCCTGGGAGAGAATTTTGAAACGTCTCCTGTATCACTGTATGCAAACCCACTCCTCCGTCTGCTTTCATTTTTTCAGTAATTAACACCCCCCCAACCTGCATCTCTGCAGAGGAGGACACCTGCACGTATTGGGTTTTGAACAGACAGTGGAAGCTGCTGCCTCCCCTGCAAAGAGCTGCTCTGTCAGTGACCTTCAGTGACTTCCAAGGGGGTATATCCCCTGTCTGGAGCTCTTGCCACCCTCTGGTACCTGTGTGGGCATGACTTTGTGCATCTGCTCAGGTGAGCACGGGTGTCCTTGCCAGATTTACCAACACGTAAGCTGAATCAGCAGGCTGAGGCTCTCCAGTGATTGCAACCAGTAGCTCTAATTTCTATGCTCATGGAAACTCTATCAGTAAACAGGGTGGGTTGAGCCAAGTTTAGATCAGCTGAAGGCTTTCCTCCATCTGTTCTCAGACATGGATATAGATAGTGAATTGGGAATTGTGCACTTCTGGCTGATATTTGTCATACTGTAGTAAGAACTTGCTCAGCCACATCATTAGCGCCTTTCATACATCTCTCGTGAATGATATCTGCTTGGTGTTCTATCGTGAGTTAGTACAATACCTGACTGCTTTTCACGCCAAAAATCTCTAATACGCTATGGGGATCAAAACTTCTCTTAAGGTGGGGTTGGAAGGCTGTGGCTTTGGTAGGACATTTCTGGGTTCCTCTCAGTGCTTTCTTGAAGACCAGGGCTGGCTCATTTCCCCGTCCAGCCAGTACCGACCCTCTCACCTCGGTGTAACCTGAGGGATCAGTCAATATTTGGGGCTCCCAAGCTGAGTTGATCAGCAGGAGACAAGGACGATGGCAGCAGCATCCACCTGCTGCAACGCTGATTTCTTCCCGAGCGCGGGGGCACGGAGCCTCTTCCCGAGCGCATCGGGATCCGAGCGGGACGAGCTGCTACGAGCCCCGCTGCGAGCTTCTCCCCAGCCACCCCCGGCCCACGAACATCTTCGCACTTTTCCCATGACGGCTTTACAAGCGTCTCCGGGGCCGCTTTTAGATCTGATTTATTTGCCGCCTTCCTCCGGCCGGTTCTTTCGGTGTCATGGCTCGGCTCCATCAGCGTGTCCCGGGGTACTGGGCGCGCCCCCGGGGCACGCACCCACCCCCGGGGCGCTTTAAACGGTCGCTGCCTCTCCTCGCCCCGCCCCCTTTTTTGATCTCCGCCAATCCCCGCCCGGCCTGTTGCAATTCGAGCGCTGGGAGCGTACCACTGCCACAAGGGGCGGGGGAGCAGCGGGAGCGCCGAGGGGCTGCGGGGGGAGAACCGCGCGGGGGACGGCGCCCGTTCTCCGCCACACCTGTTGCTTTCGCGTTGCCTTCGCTCTCCTCCCCTTGTCCCCCCCTCTTCACCGCGTGCCCGGCGGCCGTGGAGCCGCGGCTTCGCGTCGCCCCTCCCGTTTTCCCGGTGCGCCGCTCGAAGGGCCGGG
>VYZQ01016994.1:543-17413 GCA_013400655.1 Mystacornis crossleyi | reverse complement strand
TGGGGAGTGTCTGTGACTCACCAGGGAACAATGATCGCTGTGAGGATAAAGGGGCAGGCTGGAAGAAGACCTGGAGACAATGGTGAATTCCTGGGTTCAGCGGGTTCAGGATTCCAGCCTGAAGTACGAGAAAGCATGAGAAAATGAAGTGTTTAGGAGGAAGATTTAGGAGTAATAAAGGNACCTCAGACTTAGGGATATGTCCCTGCCTTATTCAACAAGAGCCTGAGCTCTTGAGAGGGCTGAGGTTATGAACCTGGTAGCTGCCTGCAGTAAGCAGCATCCCCTTTGCTTTCCTTTTGTAAATGGAGCTGGAAGCAGTCCAGATATTCAGGATGTGAGGGGACAGGGCCAACATCCCCACACTCCTGCCATCTTGCTGCTGGGACCCTGCATGTTTTCCCATGGCTAGTGTGCTGGGAGAAGGAAGATTTGTTTATTTCTTGCCTGTGTGTGTTTCTTTGCACATTTTGCCTCTTGTTTTCAAATATAGGGTTGACCATTTAGGGCCATGCAGGGCCGGCTGCCAACTTGACCTCTGCATGTATGCAGACCCTGAATAAGATTATGGGATATGCCCGGGGAAAAAAAGTGTTAAAACCTCCAAATCAGTGAGTGTTTGAAAAAAAAAAAAAAGGGAACCTGTCTAGAAGGAGGACATGCTGAACTGTGGCTTGCAGTGAGCTCCCCAGGTCTGGGTCTTAGGTCACTGACTCAGACTTCCATCATCTCTGCAGATGTCCCTGGGGAGGTCCATCTGAGACAGCCTCTCTCTGCAGGCCGCCGGTGACAGTAAATATTTGTACACTGCATGCTGAAGTGCTGATAAGGGGCTGGAGTCCCATTTTGCAGTGTGCTGCCAGGCCCTGGAAAGAGACAGTCCCTGTCCTGAAGGACTTACTGCAATCCCGAATTAGAGCATTCGTGGTGCTTTCTCCAGTGGCTGTGACTTGATGTTCCTTCGGCAGGATGTTGCTTCCCTTCCCTCCTCTGTGACACGGGGAGATTGTTTGCTTGGTTTCTGCCGTCCAAACCACCAGCAACTGAAGAGATGCCTGTCTGCAGACCGTGGGGAGGATGTTGGGAGGTTTCTGGCACTCTGTCAGTGTAAAGCACCTTATTTATTAGAGTCTAATGCCCGTTTGGGATGCACTTCTGATCTAAAGCTCCTGAATTCCTCCCTTTTAACGCTAAAGAAGCCATTCAGAGGCCCCCTGGGCCCAATGTGTGCTTCTGCTGAAGACTGCCCTGATCATATATCTACCACTGCCTTGCCCAGACTTAGGGTTCAGTGATTTTGTTTTCATTAGAAGATCTCCTCCAACTCACTTTTTCCTGCAGGGGTTCCAGCAGATACCCAAATAAATATGATATTCAGTGGGCTGTGCATGTGTTTCCATATGCTGTTGCAGTGAATGGAAATGTGCATTTTCAACACGCAACCTGATACATGCCTGGATGTTTGCATTTGTGTTGTGTGGACGCTTGCATTTATGTCTGCCAGTGTATTTGGGCTGGAGGAGGTAGCAGCAAAGGCTCTGGCAGCTGGGAAGAAAGGAATGACAGGCTTGCTAGGGGAGGGAGGAGATGGTTTGGTAGCTGAGATGAGGATTGGGTAACAACTGGAGGGGGAGATCAGATTTAGGATCCATGTTGCTCACTTAAGAAAATAGGAGAAGAAGCAATACATTGTTTATTGGGGATTGTGTTATTCCTGTGCATTATTTATTAGTCTTCTGCTAATGGTACTGCATAAAGAAGTGGCACTTCTGCAGAAATTTCACAGACAGCTGGAGGATCAGTTCCAGGAGGTATTGTAACCAGGTCAGGTTGGTGTAGGGAATCCTGCTGGGCTCAGTTTTGACAGGCTTTGGAAAAGAGAAGATTGTTCAGGANAGTGTTTAGGAGGAAGCTTTAGGAGTAATAAAGGCAGCTGGTGAGTGAAAGCCAGAAGTAAGGAGAAAGCAATGCTGCACCTTGAAGTGCGTCCTGTAAGGCTGGATTTTGAGGCAGGAGCTGGAAGAATGGATGTGCAGAAAGAGGGAGCCTGTGCAGTGACTGTGACTGAACCCTTCCTGAGTTACCTGTAGCGTCTGTTAGCACAGACCTGTTGGTTTGCAGCCTGTGCAGAAGCGACAGGCAAAGCAGAGATGTCGAGGTACCCAGGGACAGGAGACCGCGTAGGTTTGTGAAGTTCGGAGCACAGACAGATGGGTGCCGGGATGGCTGCCCCCAGCCAGTTCTTGGATACTGGTCCTTCCTTTCATTTGCAAGATGTCCAATCACTTGGAGAGGTGGGGCTGGTATTCTGGTAGGTGGCATTCTTCTTTCACTCAGCCATGAATCCGAAATCAGCCAGTACTGGAGGAGGAAATCATGCCACTGGTGCAAACTATGAGAAGCTAACTCATAGTCCCCAAAATACTCAGACAAAATGTAAAGGTTTTATTTTTAAAGTTTTTTTTTTTTACCCCACGACGTTCAACCACTGGGCGGGGAGCACCCTCCTTACTGCTTGTGACTTGTTTTCGTGAGCCAAGAGCAGGTCTAAATGGAAGTTGCCTTGGTGACACTTCAACCTGAGAATCTGAGTGCTGAGCTGGTGCAGAATTTTGGGGCTGGGGGGGAGGAGGAGAAACTGCAACATAAACACAGCTTCATGGGCTGTCCTTTATTTTTCTGACTGCAGTAGGAAGCCTACTTTGTTAGATGCAGTCACACCGTGAACATGGGAGTCTCGTAGCACAGACCGTAGCTCCATTACCCAGTCAGCCCCTGCCCTCAGCCATCACAGCTGAGCTACCATTGCTGAGTGGTGTTGGGATGCTATTTCTAATTTTAAGCAGGGCAGATGCGAATCATTCAACAAGTACCTGCCACTGTTGGCATGTTTAAGAGTTGTTTTTTGGGGTCTTTTTTTGTTGTTGTTGTGGGGTTTTTTTAATTTTTTTTTTTTAACCCAGTTATTGTCTTAATACTGCACTGCACCCTACAGCAAACCTCCTTATTGTGAGCAGCAATCCTGGGGGTGTGAGCAGTGCTAAGTGCACTGAGAACTGTAACAATAACTGCGTGAGAGTGACCTGGAGGTTTGGAATTAACCAGGCCATGATGGGACACGACTCTGTTAATCCACTGTGTCCATTAGAATAGAAGGTGACTTGGGCCATCCAACTGGAATGCCTTCAGAGGGTGTTTCTCCACCTTGGGAGAAGGTGTGATCATCTGAGACCTGGGACTTGAGTTCTGACAGGGATTATCCATTGGGAAGAGACAGTCCATTTTGAAAGTGAAGTGCTGATGAGTCCAGGAATGATAAAATCACCCTTGGACTTTTTTTTTTTTGTGTGTGTATGAACTCCTAGAAGTCATCTATGTTGGTATAAATGAGATCATTTGGCCTAATTAGTTCCAAGCTTAATTAGCAGTAATTATCCCAACATGGGAGTAATACTCGAGTAGGAAGTACTGAGTCCTCGATTAGATAGATCTCTAATTGGTGTTACAATATTGTAATTAAAGCATGCTTGTACGCCTCTGCCTCTGCAAGTGATTTGTTTTATGTCTGATTAAGCAGGGAGTCCGGCAGCCTCAAGGAGGCCAGGACATCACCACTGATTGAAACAGTGTATTATTCTTTGTTATAGGAAAGAAATGATGAATCACATGGACTAGGAAACACTGTGGGCCAAATTAGTCCTTTGAGTAATTGCTACTGGAGTTAGGGAAATTACAACAGGGGTAGATTTGGCCTCAAGTGTATAAGCTCTATCTGTGTATCACACAGTTAAACAAATACTCATTTGAATGTGCAGTCTGGCAATTACACCATTAGACAAATGCAAGTGAGTTAATCTGCATTTGCGATCACTGGATTGCAGGGGTGAGTTTGGCTGCTGGGCGATGGTTATTAGGTTGCACATTCTGCTCAGATTTTGTGGGAGGTGCTGCCGTACATCCCAGGATGCAGCTGGCATCGTTTCAGATGGCCACTGCTGGCTGCAGTGTCCTCTCCTTGCTGGGGTGAGACCTGGAAGGTACCGCTAGGGCCGCCAGGAGCACCTGGCAACTGGAGGAGATGGACAGATAAAGAGTCCTCTTTTCTGCCAGCATTGTTACCTTCAGTATGGCTGGTTCGATCCTCCCCAGCAGAAGACCCTTCAAATTATCAGGTAAACATGTTTTTTTGAAGAAGTTTAAAATAAAGAGAGTGAAATGGGAACTTTCTGAAATTAGTCAGCATCAAAACACGAAAGCTTCCTATGTCTTTTTAAGAAACCACCTCCTTAGGAGTTGGCAAGTGTGCTGCTTTATTACTTATCTGTTCGCTACATGAGTGGGCGACTGTACTTCCTGATTTGGTTCTCCAACATAGAGAGATCATCAGCATAGGTCTGTAGAGGACAGTAACTCCTCGCCTACAGAAAGTAACAAATAGGAATGCATGTATCCTCTGGCTGTCACAAAGGATTTCGAAGCACATTCGAGTCATATCCGAAGTAAAACGTCATCTTATTTCCATTTTACAGCTGCAGAAACTGAGGCACAGATCAGTTACTTCTCTTATTGCAGCTCACGGAGCTGTTGTACATGGCAGCACCAGGAATGCAGTGCTGGTCTCAGCACCTTCTGCTTCACCCAGAAAAACGTCTTTCTTGTCCAGGAGGGAGAGTCCTCCCAGAAAGAAGGAGATGACTTGAGCAAGGAGATAGAGTACAGAGAATTCTGTTAAAGCGATATTAGGTATAAGAATTTAAACACCCCATACACAGGAATTCAAAGCAAGGTTTCCATAGCAGCATTGCTTGGCCATGTTGTATATACACTGTTTTGCATTGTGCTGGTCATGTCAAAGGCATATTCTAATATCTGTGTGTGCAATATGTCTGCATCAGAGTTGCTATGAAACTTAAGGGTGAATTGCACCGTGGAGGCATATTCTTGTGTGATGCTGGGAGGAAATAACAGAACTAGGTTTTGCTAGGATTTTTCTCCAGAGATAATTTTTCTTAGAAAATTGCTGATTTGCCAGAATTGTTGCTATTTTCAGGAAAAGGTGACTCCAGTTTTGTGTTTCATCCTGGAAAAAAAATGGAGAAAAATTTTAAAGCTGTCAGAGTGAAGCATTTCAAGAAGGTAAAGTGAAACCTTGCATTTAATTCATTTACTCATAGTTTCTAGGTAGAAATTTTGAAAGCTACTTTTTTTGGTTGTTGTTGTTGTTTGTTTGTTTGTTTGTTTTTTTAACCTGATCAGATGTGGAACACTTATTTGAAATTTCTGAAAATCTTGAAGGAATAAAAAGCTTGTTCTTTCACACTACATGGTCTAGAACTGTCCTGGGAGTGGCAGGTGGCAAGGGAGTGACTGCATCACCCAGCACCGTGAGTGGCTGCCCGGTTGTGTGTTGCAATGGGAGCAGTGGGAGAGGTTTCCCACTGAATACCTCTCTGACTAACTGGTAAAGGCACGTAGCAAAATATGCCGGCTCGAAAAACTGCTCAGATCTTTCACGAGGCTCAACTGCCTCTAAAAAAACCCAGTATCACCTGGATATCATAAGGTTAAGCCTTTGGACCGGGAGTGTTTTGGGTAGGAGCCACTGTTTCTCACATCGTTAAACCTCGATTCAGCAGATGATGGGATCTCTGAGGGGGAGCTGCCGCCTCTCCCTGCCCCACGCTGGGGATAATGGGACCTGTCCTTCTCACCTCCCAGTGCATGGACAAAGGGAGGGCCTCCCGAGTGGCACCACAGCTCTTCCCTGTGCTCATGCGGCTCTGCCCTTCGCTTCCAGCACCTCATCCATGCTCTGAAGCTCTCTGGGGAAGCAGGAGCGGTGTTGCACCCTGAGCTGGGAAGGAGTGCTTGCACTCATGGAAAAGCCCTGTGAGTTATTTTGGCATCACTCTTCCTGCTGGCAGCAATGTTTCCTCACTGCCAGCATTCCCAAATGTTGGTGTAGCCTGTATGCCAACGTCTCCTTTCTCCCTGCCCCCTCATGTTGCAATTGCTAATTTCTGTGCCTGTGCCTGAAGAGCTGTAGTTTAGACTTGCTTTCCCATGAACTGAAGCCATTCTTGTTTTGGGAAGAAACTGCAAAAGGGGTGTGGGAGAGAGGAAAAAAAGAAGAGAGCTGAGGTTTTTTCCCTATGTGGCAGTGACGAAGGCTGGGTATTAGAGAGACAAGCTGACAAACATCCGAATGAGTGGAAGAGACTTCTAACCCAAAGGGAGGAGTTGTGGTTTAGGTTAAAGCCACAAAGGAAGTGAAGGAGGTTACCACTTTCCTGTCTGTGGGCAGGAGGTTCTCCTTGTGCTCGTTTGAAGGTTTAGCTCTATCTCATCCTTCCCTAGGAACATTCTCATCTGTGTACTTCTTGAAAGGCATTCGAGCTGGCGTCTGATCTTGGGAGTGACAAACACCCCCTTTATACTAAGAAATCAGCAGGAGCTGGGAGCTAAAGATCTGGGAATCGCAGTCTAATTTATGGAGCCAGATATTCTAAAGCATCTTGTTAAGCCATGTGTCTTGTTTGGTGCTAGATCATATAGTGTTTTTCTCTGTGTTTCTTCCTCTTGCTGATTCCACTTGGAATTTTGGTTGTAAATATCTGAATGTACCTCTGGGGCCTGTTGGCTCCCCACAGGCCTCACTTCTCTCATGTTCCTGAATGATTGGCAAATGGTGTAGCCATCCTGCCTGGATCTGGCAGTCTAGTGTGCTGATACAGGACAGACTCCGAATGTCATTGGGTTCCTACCAGCACGGCCTGTGATCAGGATTTTCCTAGATATTCTGTGCTTGCTTTTCTTTTAATAGCACAGAGGCTTTAGCTGTATGCGGTCGCAAAGTTTGTTGTCTCAGCTCTGCAGCTCCACTCTTCATCTGTGAGAAGAGTGAGTGGTTAACCCTGGTGTGCTGCAGAAGGCATGCCAGGAGGGAGATGAAAGAATACAGAATTGCTCTTACAGGAGTGTGAGCCTTCTCCTGAGTCAGAGGAGCAGGGGCACGCAAGCCGGCTATCTCAGTCCGAGCTATCAGCTGGTGACTGCACAGTCAGAACCACTGTCAGTGACAGTGACTTTAGTATGTGCTGCCAGTGCCTCTGATTACTTTGCACTGCTGTACATGAAAAGAGCATCTGAAAGGTCCTCCCTGAAGAGCCGTTGTGTGGTCTCTAACCTTCCATTAACAGCTCACCTTAGACCCTAACCCTGGCCTTGGGATGCAGCAGATTTATTTCATTTACCAGGTGTGAAAATCATATTTTGCCATGTGAGAATGATTGCTCTCTCAGGTGTATTACAGCAACTGGGGTTTCTTTTTTTGTTTGTTTGGGTTTTTTAATGCTTTGTTAAAACTACAAGGTATCATTAAAGATTTATATGTGGCAAATGTGTCCTTTTTCCCAGAGTGTTTCCTTTTAGAGATCTTCACGGTATTGATTTCAAGTAGATTTTCCTCCTCTGTTTTAAAACGTTTTCTTTGCCTATGGATTTTCAGCATTACTCACTGGATCTGTGTGCAGTATATTCCCCAGAGTTTACTATCAAGCCAGAGTCCCTTACTGCTGCTCTTCAGGGACCACTTCTGAAGCTGGAAAGACCATTCATTTGCTGTGTTCACTCAGTCCTGAGCAACTATCCAGCGTTACATCATTATTACGCCAGGATGTACACTGTCATCTAACTGAGCCGTGGGTCTGCTTTCACTGTGTGCCAGTGCATCCCACACCTAATCTGGCAAAGGCCTTGGGCTGGCCCTTCCTCGGACTGAGTGGTGTTTGTTTGGATGTTTTAGATGTAAAGGGAAAACAGGCTGTACGATGAGGAGATGAAAAACCAGAGTGGTAAGCAGCTGCTATTGTAAGGTCATTTGGTTTTGGTGTCAGCATTTCATTTCTCGAACTCATCCTTGTGGCCGCTAGAGTGGGGAATGGGAATTTCTTTTTGGAGAGGGCAGAGGACTCAGAAGGGAGGCTGAGATCCTAGGGGAGCGAGGTACCACTGCCCTTTCAAGGAGCAGACTGGTGTCCACCAGCCATTTCTGTGCCCCAGGATGAAGCCCTGGGGTCCATGTTCTGCTGGTGGCTGAAACATCTCAGTGACAGCCAGCTGTTGGTGTGGTTCAGCCATCTTTTGGTGGATCATATCCATAAGATATTGAAGACTTGGATTCAGACCTTATGTTTACTGTAGTGTTGTAGCCTTAGGGCCACAGAAAGTGCAGCTTTGTTGAAATCATTGGAGTTGTGCTTGCTTATGGCAGCGGGGAGCTGGGGACACATTTTTTGGAACGTATTGCCAGAAGCATAAACCCTTTTCTTTGGGAGATGCTTTGTAAAGATGACTCAAGTAAATGCCTGGGAAGCATTGTCCTAATGGAAATGAGACGTTGAAATGATCAGGTCTCAGAACAATTCTTATTTCTTCCCCACACCTGTGACTTTCGGAATCCACCATCCTAAGGCTCAGTCGTTCTTTCCTTCCTTATTATCATCTTAGTTTTGAACGTCACATACACCACCAAGAGCAGGAACACCACGGGGGACACTTCAGTCTCTGCATGTGGGGGAAATAGGGACTTGGAAGAGGAAGCCAGCTGACTTGCATGGGATCCAGGCAGGCTGAAATTGTGTCACTGGACAAAGCAGCAGCAATCTGTTATCAGATTCTAAAGTGGAAGTTATCTGTGCTTCAGCATTTAAATGTTTACAGGAGATTCTTGCTACACCCTTTGATGCTGGGTACTCATATAAAAGCAATTTCCAAAAGTACAAGTGACTTCTAAGGACACTGTACACAGTATTATCTGCATTTCTTGCGTGCTGGATGGACTGCTGGCATTTGTTTTGTCTTAGTTTGACGGAGAGGGCAGGCAAAAGATGCAGGTAGTGTGTAGGAACAGCCCGTGTTGTAAGCAAGTCAAGACACAGGGAGTGTCCCATCAGAGTTACATTACCAAGGCAGGTCCCTTGTGCAGCACCAGCTCACACGTTAAATGGATGCTCTGAAATGAAAGGATATAGATGGAAAGAAGCATGCTGTCCTAGGTGTCTCTCAGGAGCTGCAAGGCAGGTATTGTCAGCAGATGTATTCCTGCTAGGGAATAGCTCGGTATGATTTAAAATAAGCTGGCAGATTTTGTGCTCAGATGGACTAGGAACATTCACACAGTCTGTTATTGCAGTTCAGCTGTGAGAGGCCAGCACCGTTAGCAGAGAGGGACTAGCAAAATGTTTGGGCAGAAGTATGTCCAGTCATGACATCTGTTGCTAAAGTGGTCCACAGTTTGCACCATAAAAGTGCATAAGTAAAAATGGAAAAGAACAAGAGAGAAGAGTTTACGTAGCTAAGCCAAAATTCTCTAGTGCCCTCTAATAATGAAATGTCCTGGTTTTGTTGGTGTTGTCCTCTATCATCCAAGACCTCGCAGTCTGAAAGCTGATGATTACTGCAGAAGAAAGTCAGCACCATACTGATGATAAGCCAATGTCTAAAGAGCAAGGGGGGAAATCTGCTTGTTTTCTTTGGAGGCATCTCACTGTTTTATGTTATTTTGGTACAACACCTGTAAATCAGTGACTGGTACTTTTGAAATGTATTTCTTTCATCAAAAGTGATTTAAAACAACACGTTGCACCTATCCATTCAGTCTAAGCTCCCTTGACATTTTTAAATGACAGATAATGAAAACTGTCTTCATTATAACTCAAGCAATTTCATCAGACTGTCACAAGCAAACAATGGCAAACTAAAGACTGAACAACCCTCAACTCTACTCTCCTAGGTACCTGTGCTAGAGTACCTGGTGTCTTTTCTGCTTCTAGGAAATATCAGAGGTGATTTGTCAGCTGGGAAAGGTTCTGCGATGCGAGGCACTAGAGGTCAACAGGAACATGTTAAAATTTGTCTGGGAGCCAGTGGTCAGATGGCATAAAAATGGAGCACAAATGTGAGAATGATCGTGGGTGAGAGACACGGCTTATCTAACTGAGCGCTGAGTTCTGCACTGCCTTCAATTTATGAATGGATTTAAAGCATGGTGCCAAACAGACCATATTGCAGTTGTCTAATCCTTAGGTGACAGAGGCAGGCATGATTGTAGGCAGAGCTGCATCCAAGAGGACTCATCACAACAGCCCAGTCAGCCTGGCATTATTGCTACCTGATCTGTGGGAACCGGTCCAGGCCCTGGATCTGAACCGCTGCAGGGAAACCTGGTTGAAGGAGCAGCTGTTGAGGTATGGTACTGGCTTATCTTCCCCTGCCTGTCTCTCCCCAGCCAACATTGCTGCAGGCTTGCCTGGGCTGAGCATCAGTCACCCAGGTCCTTCCCCCCTTGCCCCACCCCCCACTCCCCAAATTTATAGCCTTAACCAAGATGCCCCCCACAGTTAGATTAAAGGGAGAGTGAGAGCAGAAGGGGCATTTCAAAATAAAACATCATTTCTACAAGATGGCCACAGTATGGGAGAGGCTAGCACCAGGGAGTGAATTATAGGGGTCCGGAGCACAGAGAGGATGTGGCAGAAAGAGGGTTGTTATTGGAGGACACGGGGAGCAAAATGATGGAAATAGAGGGTGTAGATAAATAGAAATGGCCGCAGTGGTGTGATTTGGAAGGAAAATCAGCCACTACTTCAGTCACCAGTGGTGATCAGTTTAGGGAGCTGAGTGGTAAATTACAGGCAGGTTACGACTCCAAGAACACCCGTGACCCTGTGAAATGCTGGAGAGTGAAAAGTTGCAGTAACAGTGAGTAAGACTCAGCTCTCATCTAACTGAGCATGAGTATCTCAAGGTGAAATAACAGAAGGAGAGGAGGCGGGAATATTGATTTCTGCCTCGCAAAACAGACAACAACGCCTACTTTTTCATAGCAAGAATTTAACCATTCGCTTAATGGGCCAGTCTGCGCTACAGTGGGGGCTTGGTTTCTTTGTGCACGGTCCAGAGGGGAATTCATGCTGAAGTTGTTTTTATTTTTTTGTAGCCTTGAAGGAGAGATATGAGGAAAATCTTATCCTCAAACAACTCTGTACTGACTGTAGGGGCAGCATGAGTGGAATCTGGCCATGTTGCTGGCCTGTTGTGCAGCAGGCGGGTACCCTGAGCAGCTGGATGCTGGAGGGGCAGCGCTGGAAGGCACAAAAAGCCCGTTATGCCAAGAGAGCTGTTGTATGTGTTGGCGACAGATGACTTCTTCTGTCTGTCTGAGGGCAGACTTAGCCTCCTATTTATGCTGTGAGAAGGATGCTTCTGATGAGAGGTGCTTTCTTCATCTGGTCATGGCTTTCTCAGAAATGTTGCTTTGGGAGTGAAATTTTGTTTGCTTGGTTTTACGCCGTGAAGGTGCACAGGTGTGCCCTGGCGCTGTGGGCAGGCAGCACAGAGAACGTGGCTGTGTGGCTGTGCAAGGAGGCTTGATGGCTTGTACCAGGCTCAGCAGGTGGCTGAAGGGAAGCAGGAGGTGAGGTTGGCAATTTTGTGAGCTGCTGCCGTGTCTGTTCTCACTGGTGTCAAAGATGGCCATACACATACAAAAGGAGTGTAAAGTCATGGCTGAGAATCTTAAAAGGTCCAAGGGCCAGGCAATTCCACAGACAAATTCTCCTGACGGCACCACAGCACTCAGAGTGTGTTAGCAGTTCCCTGTAAAGCATGGGGACAGTGTGGTGGAAGCAGTATTCCTGGGCAATCATTAGTTCTGAAGTCTCCTCTATGCCAGAATTTCCCACCTTTGTTTGGTATGGATTAATATTTTTCATGTGTTGCATGAGCATATGCTTCCCCAGATTCTGTTTACCTGATTTCCCTTCTGAGTCAGTATCTGTTCTCTTCTTCTTTTTCTTCTCCCTGTTTTTTTTTATCATAGGGGATAGAGCTGAGCATTTATCTCTATGGCTGCATGATATTTGTCTCATACCTGCTTATTGACTTGAGAGATGGCTTTCTAAATAGGGCAAGAGCTTCCTGCAACTGGAATGTTTTAGTACATGGAATTTGTTCATCACACCAGAGTTTTTGATGTCAGATAATGTCTTCAAGTGGGGCACATCAACTATAAGCCTTGCCGGATGTCCAGAAGAATATTTTAACCATGGGCACCGTCTCATGTTCCAGCCCAAACCTGATTAAGGCTCAGGTTGTTTGTGTGATCATGTGAACAGGAAAACACGACATCAATTGTTTCTCTCTTGGCAGTGCAGACAGGAAAGTGAGAGCAGAGCCTTTCTTGCCCGGGTGAATTTGCCATCATCTGCACACTGTTGCCTTGGGGTGATGTTGTGCAGCCAGTGCTGGTCAGATCCATCAGCCAGTCTCCTTCCCAACACAGCTCCGTGCCCTGTGCGGCCAGCCGGGCAGTAGTCATTGCTGTAGGTGACCTACTGGTCGTTTTTCACCAGCAGTGGGGACAGAGGTGGGGTTTGTACATGTGTGTGTTTTGGGGGAATGTGTGAGACTGTACGTAGATGTTGACATTGATATGGATAGAGAGGCATTTCCCTCCTCTGGGAGGCTGTGAAGTCCCACCCACGACGGGGTGCAGAGGGACTGTTCACCCAAAACATGTTAAAAATATTCTCTGGTGGTTTGCAGGACAGAAGCTCAGCAAAACTGAGGATACTCGGGTTATGTCTAATACTAAAAGACACTGAACAAGAAAGAAAGCCACAACAATCTCTCCCCCTCCCCCAGGCCTGATTTCCTAATCTTTTAGGAATGATTTACAATAAATAAAAGACTTTCTGAGAGAAGGTTTTTTTGCCAAGTTAACAATGGATGTTAAACTACCCCTCCCTGTGGTCCTTTCCCATTTCTTTCACACTGTCCAGCTTTAGACTTCATCCTGCAGCAAGATTCATGAAGGCAACTCCCCTGTGCCCATGCAGAGAGATCACGGCGGTATGCAAACCATAATCACCTGGATTCCTTACAGAAATGGGTTGTTTCCTTTCGAGAAGGCTCATTAGAGCATGCAGCAGTGTAAAACTCAAAGCTTGTAAGAAAATGGTTTCATAGAGCCTGATCTCTCTTGTCCCACAGCTCCTCTGATCATTTACACTGGAGCACAAAAGAGGGCAAAAACCCCCCAAACCTAAAGCAAACAAACAAAGCAAAGCATCCTCCTAATGGTGTGTGTTCTTCATTTCCAACAGTGATGGTGTTTTACACCCACTTTGTGCAGGTGTACACGAATGCAGGTCGGGAAGCAGCGTAGAGAGCAAAGCTCTTAAGGAGTTAGTGGAGCTTCCCTGCTGGAAGGTTATAATCGCATTGAAAGAGGGAAATCTTGCCTCAGCAGACAGAAAATATGTGATGCAATTTCAGCACGGAGTTGCTAGAGATAGACTAGCCATAAACTGAAAAAGAAAATAAATTGTAGGGAGCACTTTGCATGGCCCAAATGTGCGATGTCAAAGCTAATAGCAAGGGATCCCATGACTGCAGAAGCAGCAGTATAGTGGCTACATGGTGCATGGTGTTGACATGCTTTACCTGCAAGGAGAAGTGCACGTCCCTGATCCTGGGTGGATAGGGACTGCTGGCCGATTCTTCTTACTGCTAACAGCTTTCCTTGAGGCAAGATTTTTAAGCATTATTGACTGAAAAGGCCCCATCTGCTGTTGCACTTGAAGTGAAACTGTTTCATGTGGAATGACTGTTGTGGCTGGAGAAGTCGATGGTCAGGAGCAGGGTGTGACTTCAGTACAGGGTGATGTCTCCAGCCTTCACACGCTAAGGATCCGTGTCTCCATTTCACCTTCCCTCAGTCTCATCTTCAAAAGTTCCTGTTTCTCAGATGTTTCCACCTCCTCCAGTTGTGCCAGTTCAGCCACTTGTGGAGATGAAATCTACATCAGAGCTAGTCTGGTGTTAAAGATTTCTTCTTGTTGGTAGGGCTTTAAAAAAAAGTTGGATCGTTTAAACAGCTCACCTATGAGTGTAGCTACATAAATAGTTTAACTGGCACAAGTGAGCGGCAATAACAGAGAGCAGGGCAGGATCCTCTAAAACTGGGTCTGCTGCAGATGGAACAGTGAAACAGAGCCACAGCCCTACACGCTCTCAATGTTATTTGCATGAGTAGCTCCATTGTGCTTCAGTGGGACTCTACTTACACATGTAAAATTAAGTGTTTGCAGGGCCTGGCCCTTAAAGAGAATAAAAGCCGTGATTGGGGTGTGCCATGCTCTGAACCATGTACAGAAAGTGTCATGCAAATGTATTTTGCTGGCTGGGCTATCTTGTCTGATCTGTCTGCTCCGCAGAACCGGAGCTCCTGTGGCAACTTTCCTTAGGCTGGGTTTGCACTAATGGAAGAGGGCCCTGCTTTTGAATAGACAGGCTGATCTCCTGCCCTCGCTGCAGACAGGGAGTTGTGAGGAAAGCGTACACAGTGAGAGCTGTGGTGAGAGCTGTAATGCTTCCAAGATGTTCTTGGATTTGCCGGAGTGCTCTAAAGAGCCGGGACAGCTGGCTTCTCTGGGGCAGCTTTTATGAGCTTGGCCAAGGGAGGGCAAGGCCCCAATACAGGGGGCTGTTCTCGAGCCTGGTGGTGGCGGTCCCACCATCTGGGGCTCTGCTACCTGAAATCCTGACTTACAACCTGTCTTCGCAGCTAGGATCGTTTTGGAGCCTGTTGTTGTCAGTTCCCATGGTAAAACCCTTCAAGGACAGCCTTGGGAATTCACTGCTGTGGCAGATTCCCAAAGGTGGTGGGTGAAGTAGGAACTTAACTCTTGAGAGTGAAGCAAAGCACCTTGGTCGCTGCTCTCCGGAGCCCCAAAGAGAGGAAGGAAGAGACTTAAAGCCGTTGGAGGGGAGAGGCTTGGTGTGGTTATTTGAGACCGCTGCCTGCAGAGTTGCACAGTCATTTATAACTGTTTGAAATGTGGGGGGATGGGGTCGGGGGGATGGGAGTCGGAGGAACCACAGCATCTGCAAACTAGTAGCATTTTGTGCTCGTTTTCCCCGGTCTAACTCCTAAAGGGACAAGACAACGAAGTGCTGGGTCAGAGGAGGGAGGAGAACAAAAAAGGCAGTTCTTTACCTCCTCGTATTTTATCGCTGCTGTTGCATGTGCCGGGATTGAGGCACAGGGGAGGATTTTCAAAGGTACCTTTGGAAAGCGGAAGTGGGGTGCCTGGCTTCCTTAGGCTCCTTAGAAAAATCCCAGCCTCTACTGCCCAGGGCAAACAACTTCCCTTTAAGCAAACCACGATGCGTTCCTGGTGTCGGTGAGAGTGGGACTGGATCTTCTGTCGGAGGCACTGTGAGGTACATTCTCTTCCTTACACCATGCTGGGCTGCCTGGCCAGCGTGGTGGAATGCGTGGACAGGAGGAATTGTAGGTATTGCATTAAAGAAGACCCATAACAATGTAAAAATGGGCAAGGTTTAAACATCAGGTAAAGGAGCGTGTGGAACCGATGGCAGCAAAGGTGGTGGTTCCAGTTCCACCGACACTTCAGCTGTAGGAGGTGCTGGCCGCGGTCGCTGGAAAGAAGCAGGTGGGGCTGGCGTCAGTGGGTGGAAAGACTTGTCAGAGACCGAAGATTTCCACCTTCGGGTCGTGGATCCTGGGAACTTGTAGCCCCAGGGACTCGTCTAGAAAAGGTGTCAGTGGGCTGAAAGTCTGTCCGGCGGTAACCGCTTCGGGTCTCTGGTCTGCAAATCAGAAGGGACTGAAACCCCACTGTTAAGAAGTATCTCCCAGAAGGAAGAGTATCTATTTGGGGTAAGAGGTGATAATTAGCTACTGTTGCGGTGCTCAGGAAGCTGTAAAGAGTTCTTTAACAGTGTTTGCGAGTGGACAAGGACAAGGGGAGGGGAAGAGAGGGACAATAAGAGAAAAAGGGATTGAGGGCTGAGCAAAGAGAGGAGGTGGTTTTATCTGCCAGAACAACGCCCAGCGTGAATGTCGCGCTAAAAGGGTCTTCTTCCAAAGACTAGAGTTACTTAAAAGTGAGAGTTGGACAAGATGGGAGTTGGACAAAGAATGGGTCGTTTGAGGATAAAGGGGGAGGGAGGACACTGCATTTCTGTTCACTGATGTTGTATTGGCTAAACAGGTTATTCAGGCAGCGCGGATAAGCAAAACTGATCCGCTGACTTTCTCTGTTCGGCTGCATCGGTGTGCCACCGGTGGCTTGGAAACCTCTTCCTTACAGCCGCGAGATCGCCCATTTTAAGAACATTTTGTGGAAGTGAAGGAGAAGGATTAGTGGATTTTGAAAGCTGTCTTTTCACAGAGTAAGTCTCAGACTGAATAGGGCGGGGGATTGCCACAAATCTTCAAAACTCTTCACTGCCAGTTTGAAACCAAGCTACATTGATGTCTAATCCCCCAAACACGGAGCATTTGTCCAGGATGGGGCCCTTGAGCATTTTTAGGAGTTGATAGGTTGTGTCTGTTTGCCATTACTGCCTGGTCCCTCCCTGTTCAGTTCCAAGCTGCTGCTTATCCCGGCGCTTTCTCTCACCAGAAGAAAGCCCTCAGGTCACTCGGCGGGTGGGCAGTCGGGGTGCTCAGTCCCCGGGGAGGAGGGACGCGCTTCTCCTCCACAAGATCCCCCCCGCTCTCATCCCGCCTTCCTCGGAAACGTATGGAAGAGGCATGTGCCAGCGGCTCCCCCGGGCCGTGCCACCGGGCTGGCGGCGATTCCCGGAGCCCGCCTCGGGTCCCCAGGGCGCGTGGAATCCCTCTCGCGGGGAGGCAGCGAGGCTGAGGCGGGGGTACCATGGCACCGGCAGCGGGGTGGGCCTGGGCGGGCCGGTGCCGGGGAGGGCGGGCAGGGCACCGGCTCGGGGCCGGGCGGCGCCATCCCGCATCCCACATCCCACACCCCGCATCCCGTAT
>VYZQ01016993.1:45939-58460 GCA_013400655.1 Mystacornis crossleyi | reverse complement strand
CAGGGGCACAGCTGCCTCACCATGGTCTGCACCATGGGCTGCAGGGGAATCTCTGCCCCAGCACATGGAGCACCTCCTGCCCCTCCTTCTGCACTGACCTTGGTGTCTGCAGAGCTGTTCCCCTCACATGTTCTCACTCTGCTCTTCTCTGGCTGCAATTACATCTGAGCAATAACTTTTTTTTAAATTCTTAAATACGTTATCACAGAGGCATTACCATCATTTCTAATTGGCTCAGACTTGACCAACAGCAAGTCTGTCTTCGAGCCAGCTGACATTGGCTCTGCTGGACATGAAGGAAGCTTCTGGCAGCTTCTCACAGAAGCTACCCCTGTAGCCCCCGTCCTACCGAAACCTGGACATGCAAATCCAATACATTCTACCCATCACCTCTGTGAATCACATATCTAAGAATCATCAGCACAAATCTACAGTCATCACAGAACTTGCACTCACATCAACAAAACTAACCAAACAAAGCAAGACGAAAATTCTGCAAACAAAAGCAAAATAACATCATCACAACACCGAATGAAGATGGACAATTTACACAAAATCCAGCCCTTGCCCCTTTGGTGCTGTTACTCAGATGTCATGTCACTTGCACCATGATGTAACTTCTAGTATCTACAGCTTCCTACAAATAAAAAGTCCCGCTGCTTAATTGCACTACATGAAGAATGCAAGGAGAAGAATCTCAAATGATTTCAGTTAGGCTGAGGGTTTCTTTCTTCTCAGAACACAGTACCTTTAAAAAGGCAAAACAGCTGAAACCTGTGGGAAAATACAAATGCCATGAAATAGTTCTTTGGACATTCTTCTAGCAGTTTGGCATTACACTTCAAGAAATTAGAACCGATTAGAACTGATTTTTTTTTCCTCCTGAGAAGCTTCATATTTATCTTCAGAATCTGAAAACTCAAAAAAGCTATTATAACTGTCAGCACATTTGCTGAGGATGATGAGAGAAAACAACCAATTCTACTGTTGCCAATTGCAAATTAAAAAAAAATCTTGATGACTAAGAATTATATAGGCATAGCAAAAGATAGCAAACTACCATTTCTAATTTCAAAAGACATAAAAGACAGTATCATCTGTTACGAAACTGGTTTCTACCAGCATAAATTTACAGTCGGAACTCAAGAAGCCCTGAAGCCTCAATTATTTCTTCACAGAGTGTGCATTCTGGTGTCATGGGAGAAATTTCTGGTCAAAACCCTCATGTTCATCCAGACACATCTATTCTTCATCACTCTATCTGTAAGTGTAATTTAATTCATGCCCCAATTTATTGCATTTTTATTCTTCTCAAAAAATACTACCATCTAATGAAAGAATTGAAGTTTAACTAACTCGTCTGAAAAAGAACATCAGAGGACATACACAGAGAGAACAAGAACTTGTTAATTTTAAAATGACAGAAGGAAAATCTTTTTCCAAATGAGCTACAATTTTAGAAATAGTGGAAATGCTGACACTATATTCATGTTCATTTATGAATTAGATAGAGAAGCTTAAAATGTTACTGTTCAACTGCTCATTACTGTTCCCTCAAATAAGATCTAATCATATGAATGGTGATTCCTTTCAGTACATTTCAGTGCACAGTGAAACATGTTAATTTAAATCATCTTACAAATGAGAGCATTGCAGAATCAACTTCTATCACCACGGATTACAATAATATCCTAAATTAGGAGAAAAATTAGACAGTAGACTTACAGTTTACCAAGTCTTTGAAAAATATCTAAAAATATGCCTCTTGCTTCATGCATTCCATTTTGTGCTTCCAAAAGCTAAATAAGCATTTGATCTTTTAGAAAACAGAAAACTTTGGAGATTTAAAATTTTATACAAACCATTAAATAAATATTGTCTCAGGGCAGGCATGTGAAGACCATGGGCTTCTAAAGAACCAGAACACCCTTGACAGCTTCATTAGCCCCAAATAAGAATAATGATAATAACCCCTAACACACACTCAGCAGAAACTTCTGTGGTCTTTGTTTCCTGTTCTTACTTAATTAATGCTTTCTGCATTAGATTATATTTATATTATTATAGTCCAATGGCTATCATTGCTAAACTCAGTTTTTTAAGAGTTCTTACTTTCTCATGCATGAGATATTTTGGCATGATCCTGATCAGAACTTTTCATAGAAAAATAAATAACTCTGAAATATGATGAGATTTGCAGTGATTTTATTTCAGATAATCAAAATGGTACTATATTTATGTGAGTGTACTGTCACATAAAATAACAGGAATAAATTGAAACGCTTTTTTCCCAGGATTCTGTTTTTTACAAAGAGATTTTAATAGCATCACCTTGTGTGAGAAAGTTTCTGTTATAGTTATGGGACAGCTGATGTGGCACTCCAGTCTCTACAGATATGACATTGAATACTGATGCAGACTGATCACTGAAATCTGGTATAATAAATTTTGTAGCAGACTGATTCTAATTCCTTGCCTCTACTTTACGCATAGAAGTGGGCTAGATATTATATCATGGTATCAGTGGGGCATTACTTTGCATTTACTAAAAATACAGTTTCAGTTGTTCAGCACTTGGTTAAAAAAAAAAAAAAAAAACAAAAAAAAACCAGAAAATTTTCACCATGTGAAATCTGAGTCATGTCCAAAAGATGTTACTAGAATGCTAGAATTTAACTGTAGAGATTTACAGGAAAACAAGAAAATTAACATTCACAGATTGTCTGGCTAGACTCAATTGGCTTTTATTCCTCAGAACTGATAACCACCATTCACACTTAGAATCATAGAATGGCTGGGGCTGGAAGGGTCCTTTAAAGATCATCTGGTTCAACATTCACCACGTGAGTGAGAATTGTTGAGGAACGTACAGACAGCTGACATTTCCGTGTTGTACATGAGGCAGCTGGGAAGTGGACTGGGCAACACCGTACATTCATGCTTCAGGGAGGTAGAGCTCTGCTTCCCACACACTCACAGCACCAGGAGCTGCCCAACCTCTGCTGCTTATGCACACCAATTAACCACGTAAAATGTGGCACTGGGGACATCACTGTGAGATTGTGAGCTTTCCATGAGCCACATAAAAATTAAAAAAAGATTTGGTGGTGCTACCTAATTTCTGATTCAGTGTCGGTACCACACCATAACAAGTTGTACTGTGAATAATTTTAAATCCATCAGTTAACTTGGAGGTTGGTTTGCCATGTGTTAGAGATAAATGCTTTAAATGTTATTGTCAGTAATTGACTAGGATGCTAGTATTGATGGAGCACCTGTTAAAAGTGCTCTGCTCATTCCAAGAGAAGAAGCAGGAACCTTACAGGTTTGCATGAAACTTCAATCCTGAAAAACAGCCTGCCATTGCAAAGGATAAACAAATTTTAAGAATGATCTGTTTCTTAAATACCATCACAATTTCTTTTCTCTCAATTTTTTAAAGAAATCCGCTAAGTACACCAATTTTTAATTAACAGTGAAGCCCAGGTTTCTGTCACACAAGTATATGGCTGTGCCAGAAATGTAGCAGTTAGGACTGGAATTAGCTGTTCAGCTTACAGACAGACACTGCCAAAAGCTAGTGAAGGTACACTTAAAACTCCTACTAGATTTTCTTTTCAATTTTTCTTCTTTTTTTTTTGACCAAGATGTTNTCTTTTTTTTGACCAAGATGTTTGGTCAAATCATGTGGCAGTTGTATTAGGCTGCATTGTGTCAGCAAAATTAACTGGTTACAAAAAGATTGCTTTCACTCCCATCAACAGAAGAAAACCTGCATTTGTTCCTGAAGAAGAGTATATATTTTTCCACCAGTACTTTCTTCAAGTTATTGACAGATCCCCTGAAATGGAACCTAAAACCTAAGTACACAAGCAGTAGAATCTGTGTTGACAAATTCTACTTTTCTGAAGCGTTCATCACTGCAATAAATAAAATACACTTTACCCCACCAAATAAATGAAAATTACATTATAAGGCAGAACTTATGATGCAGAACTGATGATACAGAGCACTGAAAACAAGTGGAAATAGAATAGAATAATATGGAAAAGCAAAAGACAGAAATTGGCTCTCTCATTTTGTCATTCTGTTAAAGGACGTATTTAATGGGCATTTCATATATAGTTAATTTTCTCATAGTTTTATCACTTTATAAGTGCTCATTGATAAATCATAGGCAAAATACATAAATAATTAAAAACAATATGGCAATTAATATATGAGATATATTCAAGTGACAACAAACACTGAGGTGCCTTATGAAAGACAGTGGGTTTTGAGATGCACTCTGCACAATAGTATTTTTCTCTTTTTCAAATGAGAGACTTTTCTACGTATTAACAGCAGTTGGGGAAGTTTTTTCTCTGCAAAGTTTTTATGATTAAGTAATGGTAAGAGAAGGCACACCAAAAAATCAGTTACAACATATTTCATGGTACATCATTTACTGGGAGATAAGAGGCAGTTTCCTCCTTGAGTTGAAATCATCTATGTCTGGTGTTCTATTGCAATAAGTTCTTTTAATAAAAAATCTGTCAAAAAAAATTATCCACAAAGTGATGAAAGCAAAAGTGCACCAAGTTTTGCATCATAAAAATGGGCATTTAGTGAGAAGACATTTAAAAAGATGACTGCATCACATTCCCCAAAGGATTCGAACAAAAAAAGTTGCCTGTGTCCGAGGTTCATTTGGTGGGCCTGGGTCCTAAAATGATCAGCTACAATTTTGTCAGAATCAGAAAATCCTTCATCTGTATGATGGTATAACCTAATATATCCACATCTTAGAGCAGAGATCCCTTCATTAGTGATGGACCTGTATTTTATCCTTCAACCATATATTTCCAACTGTTCAGAACATTCTCTAAAATACACCTGTCTAGACAGAGTGAAAATTTTCTGCAAACATGCAATATTGTAGTCTGTGTTCTTCTTATATGAAAGCAATTCGGAAATGCTGGTGAGAGGATGGATTCCTTTATGAAGTCACACACAGCTAGCTAACTTTGGCATATTTATAAGGTGAAATGTCACAGAAACGTTATGAAAAATGTCAGAAGATTCAATTATCAATGTCTGTTATTCACTTTCTTAGTGGAGGGGTTTCCAGTAGTAATGAGATATAAAATAGGTGTAAGTTTATGTGGGATCATGAAGTTTGATGTAATCAAACCCAGTAGTACACTACAGTATACTACATCCACTTAATGAACATTTTTTTAAAATCCTTTGAAAAGGCTGTCATTTGCTGACAATATGTTGAAAAGACCCTGAAATAGATGATACATGGCTGAAATAGCAGAGAAATATATTGTTATCAAATTGAGTGACAGGCACAGCTCCTTAGGCAAATAGTTTAGGATATCTGGAATCTGAGATATGCTAGTAATTGATGTTACTGTGGAGAAGATGACTTTGCAGGTATTGAGGTCTGCTAGAATTGCCTCTGTTATGTTCAGACCTCTCTGGTACTTCTGAAGCATGCACCTTGTCTTGAAGAAATCATGCATTAAAGTTTCAATAAAGTAGGCTGCAATAGGACTTGAAAGAAGGCTTAGGCATACGAAGTCACCTCATTTCTATAACCTTAGAAAGACTGTTTTCTGAAGTCTTATGAAATATGGGTGGCCTCAATAAGCAGCTGCTCACAAACTAATTAATCTTTATTACTATCTTTCAGAACAAACACAATATGATTGCACTGCAGCTAGTGCTGACATAATAGCAGCATACTTTGAGTATGAAAATGAAAGAAAAACTAGAAAAACCCTCTACTGTGTATGGAAAAACAAGTGAAGATGTAAGAGTCTCCTACGCCCATGGAGGGAAAAATGGCACAACCACTGAAAAAAGAATAGTGATCCACAGGGTTTGAAAGACTTCAGTTTTGTTTGGGCTTTACTATAGATGGAAGATTGGCACTGACAATGAGTCAAAATTTCCCAGCAGCAGCTGCATCACCATGGGATAATCGAAGCCTGCTGTATTTGGCAGTCTGGGCTAGAGCGACAACAAAAGGAAAGGAAAGTGCAACTGGAAGAAGTGATTTTAAAAGTAAGGTGAGACTTCAGAATCTTGTTATATAAGGTGATTATAAACCACTTGCAGATTATCCCTTCCTGTTTTTGCTTTAAATTAAAAGCTTAAATTTTTATCAGAAATGTGTTGTCCTTTACATGACCCTCAAGCATGTTCACAACTTTCTTTATCTTTTAATCCTCCTGTGTATCTCAAGTCTTTAAAGTGCATCAGAAGAAAAAAAAATCCTTGTTTTCCTGCATCTTTGCTTCTATTCAGTGTTAAATTAAAGTAATAATGAAAAAAATTCTGTTGTTTTTGCCTTTGGCTGATGCTGCAGCCTCAACGAAATGAGGGCTCATTATAAAATTTCCTGGTTTATTATTATTAGTGTTAAAGGAATCCAAATAATGTCAATGTGAAATATATGCAGATACTAGCTAAACAAAATCCAATGAAATACAACAATTAACACTCACGTGTGAGTTTACCATTTCAGCATCATGAAACAATAGACAATTGCCAAATAATCTTCCTAAATAAGAATAACCTCCATTATGCAGTGGAAAAGCAGTGTTCCTGCTCAAGTGCTTGCACTCATGAAGAGCTGTCAGGAAACCTTCACCTTCAACAATGGCCCAACAACAACAAGAACAACACAAGAACAACACACTATTGTCTGGCTAACAATCAGAACTCAGTTTTTGATTTCAGTTTTGACTTTAACTCTCCATCGGATGGGTTGACTCTCAGACAACCCATCCCATCCCTCAGTGCTAAAGGCAGCTTCATTTTTATCTGGCCGTGGAGAATCCTTCAGAGTGAGACGGAAGTGGCCACACAGTGGCTGCCTGTAGCCATCTGCCATGGCAACTTGGCTCAGTCAGAGCCAGGTATTCCCTCTCTGCTCCCGTGACTGACAGGAGCTCTGGTCACTGAGGAACAGAGATCTTTGAGACTCTCTCTGGCTGGGAATGCTGTCCTGACCTGTCTCACCTCCTTCCTGAACTTTATTGCCTGGACACCACCACCACCACTGCTACTGCTGCCAAGGGGCCGGGGCTTTCTGGGAGGAACCTTTACCCTGATCTGCCAGCCTCCTCTCCCAGGCTGTCTCATCTCCCCCACCACGGGCAGGGAGACTGGTCCCTCGTTAGTGGTAAAGACAGGTCTGCACTAGCAGCATCTCTGTGTCTGAGTCCATTGTGTCTCCACATGTCAGTTCAGTCTCAGACACTTTTATATCCCAGTTTACTGGTTGTTTATAGTGCGCCCAAGGAAAGGCTACTAGAAAAAAACTGACAATTATAAAGTAATTGCTTATCCTGCACTGATAATATTAAATTCTAACAAAATGAAGTTCATCACAAAGCATGTTTTACAGCAAAGTCCATGGCCAGTGTGGCATCCCTACAGATGTTCTTTGGTGCAAAACCAGATTCACACTCAGCTGTCTCCATGGTACAAGCTTGAGTGTAGCTTTAATAGACTGCATAGACACATGCTCTATGTAATATTGTGAAACAAATTATTTTTATTTAAGGAATAATAATTTGGAATCATATAAATATTTTCAGTGTTTGAGCCTAGTTTTTAAATCTTGATTTGAACTTGTCTCCCATTCTTTTTCTATAGTTTTCTGTGTGGTTGTCTCACAATTGTCTTCCCTCAGGCTGTTCAGCAGAAGAGTGGTTTCAGTCACTGAAGACTCTGGTCTAAGCCTTAACAATCAAAGTCTAACATCTTCTGGAGTAGTGTTCAGTGTCCTGCTCTGTTACAGCTAAATTACATTTACAGTTTCTGTGTTTTCAGGTTTGAAAAGAGTATATATAGACAGACAGGTAAATTAATATCTTTACTCCCACTTTTTTGAGTCACAATGTCCATGAAAAATAACCCTGTGGTGATTTAAGACTGAACACCTTCATATTTCCTAAATTCCTTTAGCATCTTAATACTCTTGTAAAAAATATTTCCTCTTCTTTTGTACACCTCTAGAGTACAAATACAGTTGATGAATCCTTTCTGCCAGTGGCAAACAATGACAAAGGTATCCAAGCAGGCAAGGAAGCAAACATGCAAGGGGGTATTAGGACAGCTACTTCAAAAAACTCCTCAGTTTTAAGGATTTTAAAATTGTATTACTTCCCAGAGTACAATGCCTGCACACCAAAGAATGAGGAAGAGAAGGAAAGAACTGTACTATCTGCTGTCCCATTTTGGATGGGCACTGATCCATTCAGAAAACTGGCTCTGCACAATGCTGTGTGAATTCAGAACCAGTAAGTTTGCAGAGGCTCCAGAACAACTGAGACTACAGTTTTGGTGACGAAGTGCAATAGGAAGGGCATAATCTAGGAGATCAATTACTGAATGTTCCTACTAGCAGGTAAGACAGTGGCCTGACAGGCATATAATTGACTACAGCTGGCTTGGAGTATAGTATGGTGAATAAAGTACCTGGGTAACTATGCAGAGATATGATGGACACACAAAAACAAAATGTACATTCTTGATTAATTGAAAACTGTCTTTTGGAACTGCATGAGCAGTGGGAGTAAAATATGTGTAAGGTATCACTCAGTGAACATCATACTTTTCATATATTGGAGGAGCAGAAAACACTGGAAAACTCAACCCATTGCTATAAGAAGTGTCTGTTCTCTTAAAATCTGGTAAAAATAGCTAACATAAAATGCATCACTAATTATAATTACCATGAGACTATGAGAAAAATAACCAGTGCCTACAGCTGCAACCCCCCTCCCCTCCCCCCCAAAAGTATCAAAATTAAGCTACTTAATCGTAAATCAAATTGAAGACCCCTCCAGAGCTTTGGTTAAGTCCTTTTTAAATTGGAGTAGAAGGCTTACAGGCTTCTGTTTGCATTAGTGAAGACTTAGCTTAAAATCACAAATACAATCCTAAATACAAAAGCAGAGGATATTTAAGCCTGGAAAACTAACTCTGTGAGACTTCACTGCTTTTCTGAAACTACGTTGAAAAATTTGGCAACATTAGTTAAAGCTGCTGGTAGGTTTGAGCTAAGAAGAGAAAGAAATCACCCAATCGCTAGAGCTCATTTTCACAATTGCACAGAGGGACTAGTTCAAGTAACTGCATACGGTCAATATTTATTATAGGCATGCCAAAAGTGAGTTACCACAGCTTGTATTGTGTGGTACTGTGCTACCATAGGTTTCTACTTATCATAAGGAATCATATATTTTATAGATGGATTAATTAGAACTGAAGTCTTTTGAAATATTTTGTTGACTCTTCTGTTGGTAAAGCTCAGTACTATATTTTATAAGAGCCTACTTCACATGCAGAGCTTTCTGAGGAAAACAAAAGAGCATGCTCAAGAGTGATGCAATTCTTTTAAAGTACATTTTGTCATATTAGAAAGTCCATGGATCTAAGCAAAGTAAGAAAGTATTGTCTGCAACTTAACACTAGTGTTTGACTAAATACTACTAATCCAGCAGATCAGGCTACCTACTTTTATGACAAATTACTCATTTGATCCAAAAGAAGGAAGCACTTGATCTTTGCACTGTTTGAACTAAGAAGGATGTAAAGCTGTCAGAGATTTGATGACTGGATATTCATGGGGAGACTGTTCAGGAATGTATGCCTAAAGGTTCATCAATAATTTCTCACGTGCTTTAAAATGTCATCACGTGGTTTCTGTTACTGTTTGCTACATCAGTGCAGATATTTACATCTTGTGTCCAAGAAAGATGCAACTCATATAATTGTTGTGTTAAAAAAATGAAATTTCATGCATAGTAGGGAAAAGTGATCCAATCATTTTTTAAATATGTTTTTTCAACCCTTGTTAATGATTAGTTTCCTGAATCCTTCACATCTTGAAATACAAAGACTTGAAATATTTTTATTGCTAAATGAGTCTTTTTAGGAATATGATTAATATAGGAAAGAAGTTGCAGTACATTGCAAGGTTAGTTTGATCAATTGGTAGAGCAAGCACAGGCTTCTAGCCAATTTTAGAGGCTGAAGATAAAGAGAGAGACATTTTTCTTTTAAACTTACAGACTGTAGCCTCACTGGATATCAGCCACAAGAGGTAAGTCATGTGGGCACTTGAAAAACCCCTAATCTTAATTAGTAGAAGAGACACCCACACATCACATATCTTCACTCTACGTTCCCTTGGTTCTAATTTAAAAGCAGTGCAACGCCAAAGCTTGTAAAGACCTCTTGTTTCATATGGAAACAATCTGAAAGATAAATACTTACTTCTAAAAAGCTAGGAAAATGTGCTTCCTGGTTAAAAGCTAGTCTTCTCCCATTTTGCCTTTTTTTTTTTTTAGAAGATAAAGTTTCCTTTCTGTCAGGATACATAGCAGTACATATCAAATAAAAGTATAATTAGAAGGGCAGTGGCAGTAGTGACAACTTAGCTACTTACCCTGCTGTCAAGTTTTACTTTACTATCTTCAAACTGCTGTACTTACAAAATTGCTGAAAAATCTGCATTACTTTACCTGCTAGTGAGTAATGTTTGCAGTGCTTTACTTGTCCCATGCTCATGCATCTTTTTTCGCCTGGCACTCTGGTTAAAATAAAGCTCTCCTATATGGTTTTCCAATGAAACTTTCCATTTTTACTAGTCTTTTTAAAGGGCATACTCTCTCAGGTAATGAATTTAAGTGATTTACTTAGTGTTAGACCAGAGGGGAAGAAATCCCTGTGTCCCCCAGAGTAGCCACACTTTTAATCAAATATAACTCATAAATCACATTTACAACTTTCAGAGCTCAATCAATAAGATACTTTATAGTCTGTAAAAAAATTATCTGGAAAGTAGTAGAAGTACAAGAGGGATGTTACTGAGGGACCACACACATCTAGGCTCTGCACACTGTGTGTCTTTAGGGACTAAACTGCCAATTTTAACAATGACTGATTTGTCCCAAAACTCTAATGCATTTATAAGCAGTGCATAGTTGGCTGATAATGAAGCATTCTAGGAGGCCATAATCAATAGTACCAAAGCACAGCAAGTTTCCTGTTCCACTTCACCCTAGTTTGGTGACTATTAGTAATACTTTTCTCATCAAACTTTACCTAAAGACTTTTGTTCTCTTGGGCAGAAGTTTTCATGGCTTTTCTCTGAAGCAATCTCCAAGTAAGTTACAGAATACCAAGGATTGTCAGTGCTAATTCAGTTACATGTCTTCCTGAAGTTTAATTTGCATATTTAATATAGCAAATTCTTCATCAAGTGTTTAATTTGTATACATAACACTGAAGAGTCTCCTGTAACAAAAATTACCCTATTACACAGTACTTCATCTAGGACTCATACATAAGTCAAAAGCAAGTTCTGTAAATTACTGCTCAGATATCTGCATAACTTCAATTATGTAGTAGATAACTTTCTCATAACTTCTGAAGCATGCATTAGAAAATAAGAAATTAATCACCTCAGATACTTCAAAATGTGTTGCCTATTTGTATATTCCATTAATGATTCACACATTTGTGTATATTTTGTAAGATTTGAACTTTTTTTGATGCAAAAGGCACCACAGAATTCTTGTACTCTATGCTAAGAGAAAAAACTACAGAGAAATATTATCTCAACCTCTTGAAGATCTAATGACAGCAGCTTTCATGAAATATAAACAGATGCCTGCAGCTGTTGTATCAATATTCAAATTGAACACATACTCCAGTGATACCAGGGAGTGCTGGCTAAGTGACTTCTAAGTGACAGACTACTCAATAGCAAATTTTCATTCAGATGAAAATGATCTTATCAGACTGAGTTCAGACAGCTTTGCCTTTCAGTCCTTTTTGAGACATCTGCAGAAAGTACTAGCAAATATCTGGATGATTTCAGGTTTTGCAGCCAGAAAACTAGAACACTGCACAATATGTGAGAGCTGTTACCAGCTCTTACAACACAGAAAGAAAAAAAAAATTAGGAAATAGTACTGATACATTAAGACTTTGCATCAGGATGTACTTCCGTTATTACATTCAACAACTTAGATGGAAATTTCTTGTTAAGATAAATGACAAGAAAACTGCATTCACAGCTCAGAAATCTATTTTCTTGCCAAATTGCAAGTGACTTTTAGTTTAGGTCTATGAGGGATCATGTTCTCACTCATTTAACACAGTTCTATTGGCTAAAATCTTAAGTTCCTAGTTGTGACTGAGTCTTTAATAGCTTTAAATACTTATTCTTTTAAATCAAAACTGCCAATAATTTTACTTTAAGAGAGGATGGGAGAAATTTGTTTGTCAAAAGTAGTGAAGTTGGTAACAGCAAAACAATCTTTGAACAAATTTAAAGCCAAATTGCTCTATGTCAGTTTTAATAAACTCTCTATGATGGAAGGTACCAAAATCTCACTGGAATCAGAAACCTACTTGAGGTATCCCCATAAATAATGTGAAAAGTATCCCTTATACTGCAGGTCCTATGGCTTTCTGATGGAGACAAGTGAACCTGTTTGTGATGTTTG